>JARHVA010000800.1:0-120000 GCA_037957365.1 Torreya grandis
AGACTTTTGGAATGCACAGGGGACCGACATCGGTCCCTGTCTGCCTGCATATGACCGGCGTCGGCCGATCCATAACCGATGTCGGCAGCCTCCAGTCGATCCCTGACCGACATCAATGACTATATAAATACAACAACCTTTGCATTTGCTCATTCGGGTGTAGCTTTTAGCTCCACACCTCAACAATCTCCCACTTGGAGATAAACAGCTACACCTGTACCTGTACAGCAGCATCTTATAGCTTCTCCATCTTCAAGCTCAATCTTGAAGACCAACAAAAGTTGAATGAAGATTCAACTTCTCCTTTGTTACTGGACTTTGTTAACATATCAGCATGGTTCTTATCTGTATGGATCTTTTCTAGCTTCAACTCACCATCCTCCAATACCTGTCTAATGAAGTGGTACCTAAGCTATATATGTTTGGTTCTTGAATGAAAGGCTGAATTCTTTGCCAAATGAATTGCACTTTGACTGTCACTGTACAATCTACAACTCTCTTGCTCCTTTCCCAACTCTTCCATGAACCTTGTCATCCATATCATTTCCTTGCTAGCCTCTGTGACTGCAATGTATTTTGCCTCTGTAGTAGACAAGGCAATAACCTTCTACAACTTTGAAATCCAGCTAACCACCATTCCACCAATAGTGAAAACATAACCTATGGTGCTTCTTCTGCCATCTAAGTCACCTGCCATATCCACATCTACATATCCATGTAGAGAAGTGTTTGACCCTCCATAGCATAAATGCCTACTGCTGGTTCCCTCTCAAATATTTGAGAATCCATTGAACTGCTTTCCAGTGTTCCTTCCCTGGATTGGTCATAAACTTACTGACAACTCCCACTGCTTGGGCAATATCAGGTCTAGTACATACCATTGCATACATTAAGCTCCCAACTGCAGAAGCATATGGAACTCTACTCATGTACTCTACCTCATCATGTGAATTAGGACACTGTTCTTTGCTCAACTTGAAGTGTCCAGCCATAGGTGTACTTACCAGTTTTGCATCCTGCATATTGAACCTCTCTAACACCTTGTTCACATAATCCTCTTGAGACAAAATCAAACTATGATTTTTCCTGTCTCTCTTAATACTCATGCCAAAGATTTTTTTTGCCGCTCCCAAATCTTTCATGGAAAATGTGTGAGCTAATTTTACCTTAAGCTCAATAATATCATGCATGTGTGAACCTGCAACAAGCATATCATCTACATACAACAATAGGATAATATATCTACCATTATCCAATCTCTTAAAATAAACACAATGATCAGATTGACATCTACTGAAACCATGCTCAGTCATAAACCTGTCAAACCTCAAATACCATTGTCTAGGAGCCTGCTTAAGACCATATAAGCTTTTCTTCAACCTGCACACAAGCTTCTCCTTACCTTTGACCTCAAAACCTTCTGACTGATCCATATATATTTCTTCATCCAAATCTCCATGAAGAAATGTTGTCTTAACATCAAGCGGATCAAGATGCAAGTCCTCAATAGCAACTAAAGACAATACAGTCCGAATAGAAGTCATTTTTACTACAGGAGAAAAAAATTCACCAAATCAATACCTAGTTTCTGTGTAAATCTCTTTACTACCAACCTGGCCTTATGTCTCATTTGTCCATTCTCACCTTCCTTTAATCTGTAAACCCATTTGTTTTTTAGTGCTCTCTTTTCAACTGGCAACTCAACCAAATCCCACGTTTGGTTCTCTTTCAAGGAATCAATCTCCTCATTCATGCCAAGCTCCCACTATTTTTGGGTTTCTACCTGCATTGCTTCATCAAAACTCTCTGGTTCTCCACTATCAGTGAGCAATAAGTAGAATAGTGAAGGGGAATATCAAATTGGAGGTTTACTTACCCTTTTTGACCTCCTCTTGGGTGTTTGAGACTCATTCATTGCTTGTTGTCCACCCAAATTCTCTGTCAGTGACTGATCTCGATCATCTCCAAGTTTGTACCTGACTGACGTCGGTTCTACCTGACCGACGTCAGTTCCTTTCTGACTGATGTCAGTTCCTTCCTGACCGACGTCGGTTACTTTTTGACCGACATCGATTCCTGTATGACTGACGTCGGTTCTTGCCTGATCGACGTCGGTGTCTGTGTTTTTTGGTGTGTGAAAATTCTTTCTTGTGAGCTCATTTTGGATCATCACCTTGTCCAAATCTCCATTGCCCTGCTCAAAATTGTTCAGCTTCTTGAGCTGATCACTGTACATCACCTTTTCATGGAAAACAACATCATGGCTTCTAATTATTTTGTTAGTTCCTAGATTCCACAACTGAAATCCAAAATCTCCAGAGCCATAACCAATAAAAGTGCACCTCATAGACTTAGCATCCAGCTTCTTTCTATTTTCTTTATCAACGTGCACAAAAATTTCAGAACCAAAAACTCTAAGAAATGAAAGATCTACCTTTTTACCTGTCCAAGCCTCTTCTGGAATTCCACCATCTAGAGTAGTAGAGGGTCCTCTGTTAATCAATTAAACCAGAGTGTCTACAGTTTCTACTCAAAACTGTAAGGGCAAACCAGCATGCAACCTCATACTCTGTGCACGCTCCAAAATTGTTCTATTCATCCTTTCAGCAACTCCATTTTGCTGAGGTGTCCTTGGAACTGTCCTTTGCCTGCGTATTCCATTCATAGAACAATACCTATTGAACTTATAACTGCAGTACTCACCACCATTGTCAGATCTAAGGCACTTCAATTTCAAACCTGTTTCATTCTCAACCAAAGCTTTTCATTTCATAAATGTGTCAAAAACATCAGATTTCTTCCTTATGCAATAAACCCATACCTTTTTTGTAGCATCATCAATGAAAGAAACATAATACTGTGATCCTCCAATAGAAGCTACCTGAGCTAGTCCCCACACGTCTGTGTGAACAAGCTCCAACTTGTGCTTCCTGTTTGTTGACCCAGTCTTGAGAAATCTCACTCTCTTCTATTTTCCAAAAATACAATGCTCACAAAAATCTAGATCTATGCTTTTCAAATCTAAAAGATTACCTTTTGACTTAAGAACTTTCATTCTCTTCTCACTCATGTGGCCAAGCCTACAGTGCCACAACTTTGCATCTACATCTAAAGTAGATAGAACAGAAGGAGAATAATTAGTAATACAATTACATAAATAGAGAGTACCTACTCTCTTACCTCTGGTTAATACAAGTGCACCCTTGGTAACCTTCCAAGATTCAGCTATGAGAGTTACTATACAACCCTCATCCCAAAACTTTCCTACAAAAATCAGATTCCTCTTTAAGTTGGGTACATGCATGACATCCTTCAACACCCATGTGTTGTCATTCTACAATTTCAGCTGCACTTTTCCTTTGCCAACAATTTTACAAGGCTCATCATCCCCTAAATAGAATTTTCCAAAATCTCCCTGGACATAATCATTGAAATATTCTCTATTTGGGGTAGCATGGAAAGAGGCACCAAAATCTACAACCCAAGATTCTATTTTATTATCCAAAGAAAATATAAGAGCATCTTGTGCAACAATACTTGCAACTTTTGCTTCTTCTTTACCTTCATGTTGATTTTCTTCTTTAACCGGCAACCAACAATCTTTCTTTGCATGCCCTATCTTTCCACAATTCCAACAGGTTATTTTTCTTTCATTTCTAGATTTGGATCTACCTCTCATCTTTGACTTAGACCTTGATCTCCCTTGCTTGCGCTTCTCTTTTTGCCTTCCCCTGCTTTCAATACTTAAAGCATTACCTGATGTTTCCCCTTTGCTTTTCCTGCAAGTTTCTTCATTCAAGATTACACTAACAACATCATCTACTTTCAAGATATTTGTAGCAGATGCAGTATTACTAACTGCCATTACCAAACTATGCCAACTTTCAGGTAAAGAGCATAAAATTAAGAGAGCCTTAATTTCATCATCAAAAACTATTTTGATTGAATTTAACTGATTTACTATTGCATGGAAATCATTTAGATGACTAGATATAGATCCACCTTCCTGCACTTGCAAATTAAATAATTGCTTCTCAGATATATCTTATTCGAAGCTGAGGGCTTTTCATATAAATTTGCCAAAGTATCCATTAACTCTATTGTGGTCTTTGTCTGTGACAAGTTGGAAATCACAGAAGATGCCAGGCTCAACCTTATAGATCCCAGAGCCTTTCTATCAAGAACATTCCATTCTTCATCTTGCATATCTGTGGGCTTGCTTGAAATCCCACCCAACGGTAAGTACAGATCTTTCTGATACAGATAATCTTCTATTTGCATCCTACATAATTGATAATTCTTGCCGTTAAACTTCTCCATTCTTAGTTTACTTTATTTTGCCATTGCTATACTCCCACTCAAATAGAAACCCCTGTGAGTGACCTATAATCAACACACACTAAACAGATCTGAAACCACCTGTTAGTGAACCTGGCTCTGATACCACTTGTCAGGATCGTAACAAGAACAATTGATTACTTTTGTGCAAGCAACTAATCACAGAATTAAACCAGAATAATAAGTAACTAGAAATCAAAATCAGCAAAGAACATGAGATACAAGAAACAATGAAAACTTGTATTAAACTCTTCCAGAAGGAAATACAATGAATAAATCTCTCTTTCTTCCACACCTCTCAGATGTACAGATCTCTTTCCCTCAAGAGTTCTCTCTCACAATTACAAACATAATTCAGCTACTTGAATTGATTCACCCTTTTTCTCATACACTGTACACAAGCTATGAAGATCTATCCCTATTAAATAGAATTAGGGATCATGAGCAATGCATTCTCCACCATTAGATACACCTCCTAATCAAAGGTTCAAATCAGTCCTGCCAAAAATAGAAATACAGACTCAACACCAATTAAACTATTCATGCAAACAATCTGTTCATCCCACGAAATTAGACTTCTGAAATGCGTAGGTGACCAACGTCAGTCCCTGTCTGCCTGCATATGACCGACGTCAGCCGATCCATAACCAACGTCGGCAGCCTCCAGTCGATCCTTGACCGACATCGGTGACTGTGTAAATACAACAACCTTTGCATTTGCTCATCCGGGTGAAGCTTTTATCTCCACAACTCAACAAGGAGGAGGAGGAGGAGGAGCAGCAGAAGCAGAAGAAGAAGGAGAAGGAGGAGGAGGAGGAGGAGGAGGAGGAGGAGGAGAAGAAGAAGAAGAAGAAGAAGAAGGAGAAGAAGGAGAAGAAGGAGAAGGAGGAGGAGGAGGAGGAGGAGGAGGAGGAGAATAAAAGCACACTTAAAAGTGACAATAAGAACCTAATTTTAACTAATAGTCCATATGCAAAAAATGACCCTAAAACATTTTAGTAATAAACTTTATACCAAAATTAGATGTCTAAAACATACAACTAGTTAAGGTGAAGTAGCGGTAACTTTTAAAAAGTTTTTTTTATAATTACGCTAAGAAGTGTAACCTATAGTGGTAATAGGGTAGGGAAGGCTTTAATGTTGTGCCCATGAATGAAAAAATTATGGTTGATGTTATTTTAGCACATCCTCATTTGAAATTAACATATTATAAGAAAAATATTGAGCAGTGTTTTTTTTTTTTTTTTTGTGTGTGTGTGTGTGAATACAAAACAAACAACCAAAAAATCAAAGAGAAGAGAATATCAAAGAGGAGCATAAAATAAGTGATTGAAATAACTAAGGTTGGGATTAATATATCATTTTGTTATGTATTTTTAATGAATTTTTGTTTTTTATTTTGTATCATTTGTTTATGTCAAAGGTATTTTATGGTGAGGTGTGAGATTTTATCATCTAAACAATGCTTATTTTTAATCACAATTAGTTTACATACAAATTATAGATAAAAACAAATTAAAGACATTTATTACATAGTCAATTGATCAATAGTTACCAGTTGTTCAAGTTGTGTGCAACAAGTTTCAACACTGAATGTGTATGCTTGTAAAATATTTACAGATATACAAACTTAATGCAAACTACACAAAAACACTTGCCATTAACTTCCTTTTTATTGTCTATGAAGTTTGTGCATTATGCTTTGTTCTATGTCATTAAAAAATGTGTTAAATTTGAAGAAACAAGTTTTGTTCTTTACTATTAGCAACCACATTGACTTTGAAAAAGTAGATCTATGGGCATTGCAAAAGAGTTTTTCCTATTTATTCATTATTATTTTAAATTTCTCATTTATACTTGTGTTATGTAAATATGTAAATCTCTCAAGCTTCGAATCAATACACATTTCAATTTTCACAGAATAAAATTATATTTTTATTACTTTGTTTTTAAAATGTGGATGTGGGTGATGAGCCATCAAGGCCATTTTTAAAAAATAATGCAAGTGGTTATGTGGGTTCAAGGTGTGCCTAAGGCTTTGAGTGGGGTTTTGGTTTTTGTCCTTTTGCTTTTATTTTTAATTTCTTAGCTGGAGACATCCATTGAACTAAAAAATGAGAGGATTGCAATGGAGGGTCAGTCCATTCTCATTCACTCTAAACTCCTCCTTTGCTTTATTTAACAAAGTGTTGATGAGTGGATGATTATGATAAAAAATGGATGAAGTGCTTCTTTGTCCATATGTTTACTCTTATGGTTTTGAGTTTTAGTGGTGTTTATATGATTGCGCCTAACATAAATGTCAAGGTTGGTTTTACTAACCTAGAAGAAATGATATTAATTGGCAAATATTTTTGGTTTAGTAAATTATTTCTATCTTAAGATTTTAATATGGAATCTTCATTATATTCATACTATTATTTTTTTGGTATGTCAGGAGATAGTATCACTAAGGGAGTTGCCACTGAATGTAATGTTACCAAATCCGATGAAGATAAATCTAAAGCTTTTCTTGTCAATCACAAAAAAGAAATTAAATTTTGTGGGTTTTCTTCCTAAAAACGGTCCTCTATTAAATGTTATGAGGCTTTATGTCCCATTCTACCACCAAAATATTAATGAATAATTTAAATTAATTTTGAAAACTTTATTAAATTAAGTAATAGCCAATAATATTGTAATGAGATAGTTTTCGATAGAGAGTATTTTAGAGGATCAATCGTATCACGTATAATAGAGAAAGATATAGACAGACGACCTTTTATTGATTGGTCTATACTAGACTAAACTAGTATATGATATCTACTTGTGAATGTCATTTACATTATTTTTTTACAAATATAAATTGTTAAAATTTTGTTCGTATAGTCATAATTTTTGTAGACACATTTTGTAATATTTTAGTTTTAATTTCTAAATTATATTTTAAAAACTCAAACTTCTTAATATTTAAATATATTCAAATTATTATTATTATTTAAATATGATTTAAAATAAATTAAATCTATTTTATATTAAAAATAAATAATAAAAATAGAAAAAAATAAATAATAAATAAAAGGGAAGAAATGACGTTTTATTATATAATATAAATACTTTATAAAGTCTCACCTTATAAATATTATAAATATTGATAAACTTAGACAACATAATAATAAAATATTAATAGACCCCTAATAAAATAATCATATCTAGTTACTATTTACTGTTTATTATTATTATTATTGTTGTTGTTGTTGTTGTTGTTGTTGTTGTTGTTGTTGTTGTTTTTAATCCTTTCTATTTAATATTTTCTAGTGAAATAATATTAATAATAAATTTTATTTTAATAAAAATTATATATATATATATATATATATATATATATATATATATATATATATATATATATATATATAATAAATTTTATAAATATTTTGAAATTGATAAAATCCTTAAAATATAATTTTATTAATTGTATAATTTTTTTCAATTAAATTAGTTAATTTTATATAATATATTAAGAAATTTAAAATTTTACAATTAAATGATAATTTAACATAAAAATTTTAATTTAAAAATATTTTAAAATTAAAATATAAGTATATATTGAAAGAGCTGTCATTTAATTAATGGAATGATGGTTTTTTATATCTATCCACCAAAGTACAAATTCTTGTATGGTACAAATTTTTCTAGATATTTATTAAGGAGAGTCAAATAGTTAAGACTAAGATCGCAACTAGATATTTATTACGAAAAGTTTAGTTAAAACTAATGATTTCGATAGTGTGAATACCCCTTCCTCATAGTTGTTTAACCATAGATACACATTGATTTAGATGTAGATGTATATTTCATTGATGTTTAATCGAATAAGCTCACTGATTTAAATATATGTTTCATAACTACATAGCCAAAAAAAAACTCATTTATTTAAATGTGCTTGCTCAAAACTATAAATCCGTTATATATACCTTCTAAAAATTATACCTTCTAAAAATTTAATAATATCCCTATTTAACAATTGGATAAAACTATAAATATATGTTTTGTTGCTCTTTGATATATATATATATATATATTGAAATTGATATATATTTTAAATTTTATAAATATTTTATATTTGTTAATACTAAAAAAAAAAATCCATCTAATAAATCTAAATTGACTTCTAACCGTTCATCTTTCTATTAAAAAATTATTTTATTGAATTTAAAAAGACAACCCTATCAAAACCTTCTCTAACATACTAAGTATTTAACTTGGCTCTAAATTTTTATCATAACTTTATAGTAAAATTCACTCGGGAATCAGAGAAACAAAAACAAAAGTAGAAACTTGTATTAAATGGTTGTTTTTTGACGGAAGATAATAAAGGTAACGTGATATACAATTTGTTTGGCATGGTTATTTCCCACGGTTTCAATATGGAATTTGGAGATTATATTTCCTATTTCAAAGACTTACATGACACATATTTTCAGTGCAGTGATAGTAATATCTCTACAGTTAATGTTTACATGTTATTTTATATTTATTGGATTAACTTCCATTTACTATTTTTATTTTTTATTATAATAAATAAATTATAATGTATTTATTTTTTAAATTTAAACTTCATTAATTTATTAATATATATATTATATCTATTTAATATTAAATATTATTTATATTGTTATTAAATATGTCATAAATATTGTTATCCATATTAAAGATAATTTCTAATTTAATTATTTCTATTTCAATATTAAATTTAATAATGGAATAATCATTACCATTCAATATTATTTTTTTAATTTTTTTCCAAAATTTAAATAATATAATAAAGTGTGTCTCTAAAGTGATTATGTAGTGGTCAATGTGTATTTTTTAAAGTAAGACATTAAGGATCATAATAATGTAAATAAATTAATAAATACACAACTTTTATTAATATTTTTTAAAAAAGACATTTTGAAGGGATAAAGATAGACATAATTTCAAAACATTTAAATTCAAATAATTTTTTTCTCTAATATATGTTAAAAAAAAATTATTTTTTATTTATTAGATTAACAATTTTTTCATGAATTTATTTGAATTTGTATACACTTTATAAATATTTATTATCATAATTTTTAAAAAATACATAGATAAATTATTTATACCGTTATTCATGAATAAAAGGTTATCTATTCTCCCTATACTTCTTATTATAAAAATGTTATTCAACTTAACAATAACTTAAAAACTACCTTTATTTTTACTTTTACTTCTATAATAAAAAATAAAAAATATGCCTATAACATTATGTCTCTATTTATTACCTTAAGAATATTTATTTTATAAATAAATAAGTCCAAAATATCTATGAACTTTACTACTAGTAAAATCTCCCAAACAAATAAATATCACTATACCATACTATATTATTATATATTACTATACTTTTAACTATTAATTAGAATTTAATATAAAATAAATACCACATAATGGTTCAACCCCAACAAGTATGTATATATATATATATATATATATATATATATATATATATATATATATATATATATATATATATATCACTTAACACTAAACTAATTCTTATACTTTATTTTGTTGTGTTGATCATTTATAAATGCATAAATAAAGCATTACATTGTCACAAATATTTTTATGTTAATTGTTGTATTGAATAATATAATACTCTTTCATCAAAAATTCAATTTAATTGTTATATTAGCTATCTTTTTTATATTTTCCCCTCTTTGCTACTACACATTTCCGTATTCTAACTTCTATAAGATTGTATCTATATTTTATTCTCTTTTAAGGTTACTTTATTTTATTATTATACAATATGATATAGCTACAACACTCCCTCTTCATATCCACCACCAATGACTACCCTTTTCTAATATGTAACATTTCTCTCACTGATCTACAAATTTACTTTTTAAATTCCCTAAGTTAATTCAACATAAATTATATTACAATTTTTAATACAGTTAACACAATTAAGTAATGAATTAAAGGTAAGGACTAGCTATTAGGTGCCCCTTGTTTTTAATATATAAATAAAAATATTATATTATATATTATATTTTAATATATATTAAATTTACATATTATATAATATTATAGTAAATAATAAATAAAAATGTTACCAATGAAATGTAGAAGGGTTGGTAAAGTGGATCCAAATTCAAATTTTACTTAAAGTTGTATATAAATTGTATTGATTTATAGATTAATTATGCATAAATTTATTAGATACCTTTGTTACTCATTATATCATATAATTATATATATATATATATATATATATATATATATATATATATATATATATATATATATATATATAATTATTTTATTATTATTATTATATATAAATATAAATATTTTATTATATATTAATATTTTTATTTATTATATATATAATAAAATTAATATAATATAATATATTAAATATTATTTTTTAATATTTAAAGTTATTGCAGTATATCATTATCAATGACAATCTCTTAATACCATACAAGATGAGCTCCCCTAATCATTTGATGACACAGAACTACCCCATGCCACACATCACAGTTAAATAAGGGTCAAACTTGTGACCTAGTTGTCATCATTACATTGGCTCCCCTTTGAGGCACAAGCCTTGAAGCTTATTAAATATTACTATTATATAATTTACAAATAATTATTATATTAATATATAATATATTAATATTTTATTATATTATCATATTATTATTTTTAATTAAGTTCATATATATAATCGTAATATAATATGTTATTATTATTATTATTATATTTTATCAAATATAATAACAAATTATATGTAATAATACAATATAATACTATTGAAAGAAATCAAGGGTAGAGTTAAGAGCTAAAACCCTAGAATGTTGAAGGAAAACTAAATACAATGAAATGAAGCTCTGTTAGGGTTTGAAGCTTCTCTTAAGTTTTTCAAAAGATTTTTGCAAATTAATCTAGACAAGGAATCTAGATGGATTGAAGGGATATAGAATGAATCCTTCAAGGGGGATTTTTTTCCCCCAAAAAACCATCCTTTAAGTAAATGGTGATCGGAACATCAACCTTTGTCTAGGAGGAGGAGATCAACACCCTAATGAAAGCAAGTAGCAAGAAGAAGTTACATATCTAGTAAATAGTGTTACACTGGCATGACAGTGTTTGTTTGGGTGGGCCACATGCACATGGAGGTGCACACCCATCTTGAGGATGGGATTGTCAGAAGTGTGGTGGAGTGTTAAGACCCTAGTGGGTAGATTCACTAATAGTCTGGGATTTTGGTGTGATGGTTCATTAAAAATAGTGTAAAAATATCATGCATGCAAGCCACTGAAGAGAACCCGATAGCCATGCTATACCTGACTAAAATCAAGAAGAATATAGCTAATTTTCATGGCAAAAATTTGATCTGTAAGTTCATGGGAGTGCAAATTTATTTGGAATAATTGCATGCATATACCAAAAAGAACTAGAAGACAAATGGAGAGTATGAACTCAAAGCCTACACCAAAGGGTGCTTCGTAGGAATATTTTATAATGAATCAAAAAAAGATAAGGTGTTCAGAGGAGAGCCATACTTCTTTAGAAACATGTGTCTATTCATGAATCACTAAGGCGTACAATTTTCAGGCCAATAGAAGAACTCCCAAATATGACACATGTCTATATTCAAATGTACGCTCTTTTGTAAGAATTTTAGTCCAGGTATGTCTTTAAAATTATTGCTAATACTATTGGTACACTTGTGTGTGTGTGTGTGTGTGTGTGTGTGTGTGTGTGTGTGTGTGTGTATCCCATCATGGTAAAGGCCTATCCAACTATGATATTATTTATGTGGAGCTAGATCTCACACATCCCCTACCAAAGAGCATCACTATGAAAGTAGGAGAAATAGAGTGGATTCAAGATCTAGACTATGAAAGCATCTTATTCCATTACAAAAGCTGTCATGAATATGAGAATCTAATTAGAGAATACCCAACACTAAAAAAAAGAAGCACCTTATAGAAAGCTCTTGAAATAACAGAGAAAGATTATGAGGGATTTGTCAAGCTAAAAAAAAAAAATACTATTAAGAATAAGAATAAAAAAATCAAAAAATATGTGCTAAAAGAAAGCAAAAAGGAGTCAACAAAAAATCCACCCCAATAGAAGGAATAGAACCTATTCTAAAAACTCAACTCCAGGACAAACATAGTAATGTGGAGATGGAAGACATCAAAACAAATTATGGATTCAAAAAAGATCTAGATAATCTATTCAAAGAGCCAGGCATAAAAAACTTAGACAAGTAGAAGATAGAATGGTCACAAAGTAAGTAGATAAAAGGAAATAACACAACAAAAGTCTTGAAAGACAAAGAAAACTAGAAAAGATTGGATGAGGAAGATGAATCAAATTTAGAAAAAATGATGACAACACAGGAATCATGCAAACTCTGAATCTTAACTATAAAGGAAACATTGGAAAGAAGAGAAGAAGACCAAGAAAAATGAATAACAAGCATGAAGAGGATATGAAGGCTATTGGGACAAATACCTAGATGCAAGTAGACACCCTATTGGTAAGCACCAAGAAAAATAATCCTCCTTGATGTAGATCATCTCATGGAACATAAGGGGTCCTAATGCCCCATCAAAAAGGAGAACATTGAGGAAACTTATAAATCAACATAACCCAAAAGTGGTTATGCTCCAAGAAATGAATTTGGAAAAGCTGGTATATCATAGTAAGGGTATATCAAGAAGTCTTGGAAGGGAAATGGTAGGGAATAATGCCACAAGTACATCAAGAAGCATGGCTCTTATATGGGACCCAAACTCAATTAGCCTAGAGATCATCCAATCCCATAATCAATTCATAATCTGTAAAGCAATCTCTTTAAGATTGGATCCTAGTTTTTTTCTAGTAAACATTTGTGTTTCTTAGAATAAGGAAGAAATAGAACTAACTTGGGAGTAGTTGAAGGCTAAAATCAAATCAAAAGAGAACACTCTTTGGATCATTACAGGGGATTTCAATGCTAAAGTGGATGCCTCAAAGAGAAGGGAGGGAATGTGAGAGATAAGAAATCCCTAACTTTCTTCAACTTCGTGGAGAGGGTAGAATTATGTGATCTCAAAACTAAATGAGGTTGGTTTACTTGGAGTAACATAAGGTTACAAAAGGACTTTATTCTAGAAAGAATTGATAGATTTTTATTCTCACAAAAGTGGATTGAGAACAATAATATCTTGGAAACTGAGGTGCTCAAGACTTCTAGCTCAGATAATTGGTCAATAGATTTTCATCTTATGCAAGATGAGTAACTAGTCAAAGCTCCCTTTAGGTTTGAGAAGATGTGGCTGGAGGATCCAAACTTAGATGATTTTGTGACCCAAAAATAGAAAGCCCTAAATAATAGATATGGTACTAAGATGTATCTATTTTCTCAAAATTTGAGAGAGATAAAAAATGCCTTGAAAATATGGAATCAACTCATATTCGTAAATATTTTTTGGGTTAAAAAGGAGTTAGAAAGGATAAATGGAGAGATATAGGAAATTAGAATGGAAGGGCATAACTCCAAATATATGCTGGAAGAAGAGGAGGAGATAACAAAGAAACTGGAAGATTCCTCCAAAAAGGAGGAAATCTATTGGAAACAAAAATCTAAGGTAATATGGCTAAAGGAGGGGGATCAAAACACCATGTTTTTCCACCTATAATGTAGAATCAGAAGACAAAAAAATTACATTCAGAAATTAGAAATTTTAGATGGTACGAGTGTGGAAGATCCCAAGGAAATCAAAGAGTACTTCGTAAGGTACTGGGAAGACATGTTAAAGCAAGATGGCAGAGGGAATCAAAAAGACCAAGAAGCCTTTTAGAGGCAAATCCCTCAACTAGTCACTCAAACAGATAATCAAATCTTAACAAAGGATATCTCTCTTGAATAAATCAAAAGAGTAGTCTTCAAGATAGTAGGAGACCATTCTTTGGGCTTGGATGGACTACCGGCTCTCTTGTTTCAACACTATTCGGATCTCATTGGATAATAAATCAGGGAAGTGGCATAATAATCCAAGCAGTCTCAAGGAATGTTGAAAACATTCAACTCCATATTCCTCATTCTCATCCCTTAAAAATTATAAATCAAAACCCGTGAGGACTTCCACCTAATTTCACTATGCAATATCATCTATAAGATCATTTTGAAAATCACTGCTAACCAAGGGAAGGCAAATCGTAGATGGTATCATCGCAACCCATAAAATAATCCACTCCCTTCACACTAGTAAGAGGCAAGGAATGTTGATTAAACTAGAGATATCTAAGGCCTCTATTGAAGTTGATTATTCCTTTCTAGATGGAATGCTTCAAAATTTTGGGTTAGTCTATAATGGAGAAGATGGATTTAGAGTTGTTATTCATCATCCAAGTTCTCAATGATGATCAATGGATCCCCAAAAGGGTATTTATCCTAATCAAGGGGGCTTAGACAAGGGGATCCTATCTCCCCCTTTCTCTTCATCCTGATGACAAAGGCCCTAGGAAGATATATAAAATCCCTAAGAGGAAAAAATAATATCAAAAGGTTACAAGCAACAACTAGATAATTATATAAATAAAAATAGTATATATATATTTATATTAATATATTATAATAATTTAAAGGCATTGATTACATAATCTATTCTCAGTATTTGTTGTGCGCAACAAGTTTCAACGTTGAATGTGTATGCTTGTAAAATATTTATAGTTCCATAAATTTAATAGAAACTACACAAAAAAAACTTGCCAGCAACTTCCTTTTTGTTGTGTATGAAGTTTGTGCATTATGATTTGTTCCTTGTTATCAAAAATTGCGCTAAATTTGAAGAAGCAAGTTTTGTTCTTTACTATTAGCAACCACATCAACTTCGAAGAAGCAAATCTTTGGGCATTGTGAAAAGGTTTTTTCTATTTGTTCATTATTATTTTAAATTTCTTGGTTATGCTTGTGTTATGTAAATATGTAAATCTCTCGAGCTTCGAATCAATGCACATTTCAATTTTCACATAATAAAATTATATTTTTATTACTCTATTTTTAAGATGTGAATGTAGGTGATGAGTTAGCAAGGCCATTTTTCAAAACTAGTTCAAGGGGTTATGTGGGTTCAAGGTGTACCTAAGACTTTGAGTGGGGTTTTGGTTTTTGTCCTTTTACTTTTATTTTCAATTTATTAGAAGGAAACATCCATTGAAGTGAAAAATGAGAGGATTGCAATGGAGGAGCGGTCCATTCTCATTCATTCTAAACTCTTCCTCTACTTTGTCTAACAAAGTGTTGATGAGTGGATGATTATGATAAAAAATGAAGGACAAAGTGCTTTTTTGTATATATGTTTACTCTTATGGTTTTGAGTTTGAGTGGTGTTTATATGATTGCACCCAACATAAATGCCCTGGCCGGTTTTACTAACCTGAAAGAAATGATTATAATTGGCAAATGTTTTCAGGTTAGTAAATTGTTTCTATCTTAAGATTTTAATATTGAATCTTCATTATATTCATCCTATTATTTTTTTGGTATGTCAGGAGATAGCATTATTAAGGGAGTTGCCATTGAGTGCAATGTTACCAAATTTAATGAAGATAAATCTACACCTTTTCTTGGCAATCACAAAAAAAGAACTAAATTTTATGGGTTTTAAACAATCCTCTATTAAATGTTATGAGGCTATTATAATAACAGAGTTTCTGTAAAAAGTGTTTTAGAGGATCAGTCGTATCACGTATAATAGAAAAATATATAGATAGATGAGCTTTTATAGATTGGTCTAGACTAAACTAGACTAATATATGAGACCTACTTATTTTATACTAATAATTTATGACTAATTCATTCACATTTTTTTTTTTTTTTATAAATTTTAATTATTAAAATTTTATTGATAGTGTCATAATTTTTGTAGACACATTTTATAATACTTTAATTGTGATTTTTAAATTATATGTTAAGAACTCTTAACTTTTTGATATATTCAAATTATTTATTTATTTAAAATATGACTTAAAATAAATTAAATTTATTTTATATTACAAATTAAATAATAAAAAATCTTAAAAAATCAAAAAATAAAATAAAATAAATAAATAGAAGAAATGACATTTTATTATAATCAAATTATATTTATTGAAGTACTTTATAAAGGCTCCTCTTATAAATATTGATAAACTTAGACAACATAATAATAAAATATTAATAGATTTATAGAACCCTAATAAACTAATCATGTCTTGTTACTGTTTATTACTATTGCTTTTAATCACTCTTATTTAATATTATCAGGTGAAATAACAATAATAAATTTTATTTTAATAAAATAAAAAATTATATTAAAATATATATATTCTTGAATTTTATAAATATTTTGAAATTGATATATATGTCTTTAAAATATAATTCAACTAATAATTGTATAATTTTTTTCAACTAAATTAATTAACTTTATATAATATATTAAGAAAATATAAAATTTTACAATTAAATGATAACAATTTAAAATAAATTTTTAATTTAAAAATTAAAATATAATTTTAACTAGATTAATTAACTTTATCTAATGTATTAAGAAGATATAAAATTTTACAATTAAATGATAACAATTTAAAATATATTTTTTAATTTAAAAACATTTTAAAATTAAAATATAATCATTTATATATAGAAAGAGTTGTAATTTAGTTGATGGGATGATGGTTTCTTATATCTATCTATCAAGATATAAATCTTCCTAATTTAATTGATAGGGATAATGTTTTTTTATATCTCTTCACCAAGGTACAAATTTTTTAATGGTACAAATCATTTTAAAATTTTGATAGGGATAATGGTTTTTTATATCTATCCACCAAAGTACAATTTTTTTAATGGTACAAATCATTTGAGAATTTTCATAGGGAGAATGGTTTTTTATATCTATCCACCAAGGTACAAAATTTTTAATGGTACAAATTATTTTAGAATCTTGATATGGAAAGTTAAATAATTACCAAGATCATAACCCAAATGATTTAGAGAGCGTGGATACCCTTTACTCATAGAAGTTCATTGATTTAAATGTAGATGTCTACTTCATGATGTTTAACCAAAGAAACTCAAACTCACTGTTTAAATGTATATTTCGTGACTGCTTAACCAAAAAAACTCACTAATTTAAATATATACTTATTCAAAATTATAAATATATTATATATTTATTTTCGAAATATAAATAAAGATACCTTATCAGAAAATATTTAGATATATACTTTTTTACTACTTGACCAAAAAAAAACTTGTTAATTTAGATTATGCTTATTCAAAATTATAAATCTATTATATATTCATTTCCTAAATATAAATACAAATACAAATATTTAAATAAAATTTAATATATCAAAAAAAAATATACATATATATTCCTTCCGAAAGTTTAATAATGTCCACATTTAATAGCTGGGTGGGAGGCATTCAGATGGAATTGATGACATCAAATCTAATCTAAATATTGTCCGACAACAGATACCTGTAAACATTGAAGACAGTTCCGCTGAGACGTCAATATTTCATTGCGATTATGAATGCGCGGCTTGATATGTAATAAACCATAATAGAATATTAAATTTTCGCTGGTAAGACAGCGTACAGGGCATGCCAGGTCATCTCAATTAAGGAGAAATGGTGGATTCTGCACAACCCCATTCGGCCGACCTGCAAATGGCGGGTCTGACGCTTGTCTTGTGGATTCCGCACCACACTATCCTCGTGTACGAATGCCAAATCGGCTTTCCTCACCTTTGCATTTAAAGTAATGTTTGAATGTACATAAACTTCTCCATTTCAATTCTTTTTTGCTTTTTTTTTTTTGGTTTTTACTTCATTGGATGCATCCATTTATGGCAGGTGGCAGGTGTGAGTAAATGGGCGAGGTGGCGTAGGACTTGCCACTATCAGTGGTCTCAAAGGTGCAAGTTATGTAAGAGGTGCGAATAAATGTGTAAGGTGATATAAGGTTTGTCACTATTAGTACGTCAAAGGTGTAAGTTATTTGGAAGGAATGTATATGATTGTTTTGGAAAAATTATGTTAAAAAATTTTGATGTTCAATGTTAAGATCCTTTTCTATGATCCTCCATCAGCGAAAAAATTTATAATGAAAGATCACATAAAAACTCGTTGAGCATTAGAATTTTTTAACACCATTTTTCCAAAAAAAATATCTATAAATGTTTTAACTCTAAAGAAATCAAATCTTTAATAATAATATTATAAAAATTTATTTATTATATATTATTATTAAGAATATTATTAGTCCCTGCAATGATAAGGTACTAGAGTTTTCCTTAAAAACAATAATTTTTTCTTTCAATTAATTAAATCACGCAAATTAATATTATAGTTATGTACAACATTTTGGAATATTCTTTAAAATGATATTAAAGAATATTTCATTTAATTATTAATGATTGGATGGTTTTTTAATGTAATTAAATAATATATATACTTTCTAAATTATATTCAAATTTATGGCCATCACTTATTGTTATTGGTAGTGACAACTCAACTTTATATTTATTATTATTTATTGAAATTTAAAAAAAAAATCTATCCAAATAAAAATTCAAATTTCTAAAACAAACTAGTTCATACACTACTTATTATCATTACTAATAATAATTCAAATTTCTATTTTATATTTATCAATCCACCCACCAATGACAATCATAGATATCATAGTGAGATTAACCCTGAGTAGTGTTTCAAATAACCAAACCACTTTACCAACTCATCTGTATTATTTCCATTCCAACACTAAATTTAATAAAGAATAATCATCACCATTCAATATTAGTGGGTAATGTGCATTTTTAAAAGTAAAATATTAAGGGTCATAATAATGTAAGTAAATCAATAAATACACAACTTTTATTAATCTTTTTTTAAAATGTGCATTTTGAAGGGATACAGATAGTTACATTTAAATTCAAGTAATTTTTTTTTCTCTAGTATATGTAAAAAAAACATTATTTTTAATTTATTATTTTAACAAAATTTTAAAAATTTTGTTTGTATTTGTGGATGCTTTTTAAATATATATTATCATAATTTTAAAAAACTGTATAGATAAATTATTTATACCCCAATTCATGAATTATAAAAGGTTATTTATTTTCCTTATACTTATTATTATAAAGGTGTTATTTAACTTAACAATAGCTTTAAAATTACATTCAATTTTACTTTTACTTTTATAATTAAAAATTAATAATATTTTTATAACACTATGTCTCTTTTTATTATTTTATGAATATTTTTTTACAAACAAATAAGTTCAAAATATCTATGAATTTGAAATATTAATTAGAATTTAATATAAAATAAGTAACGCATAATAGTGCAATCCTTGTGAATAGCTAAACAAACAAGATACGAAATTTTAATGAAAAAGAAAAATAAAAAAAAGTATGTTTTGGTTTCCTCCCTCCAACATTATGTGTGTGTGTGTGTGTGTGACTTAACAATTAACTAATTTTTGTACTTTATAAATGCATTAATAATGTACTCCATTGTCCACAAATATTTTTATGTCAATCATTATATTAAATAATATAATACTCTTTCATTAAAAAAATTCAAACATTAATAAAATCAAGTTTACTTTATAAATGCATTAATAATGTACTTCATTGTCCACAAATATTTTTATGTCAATTATTATATTAAATAATAAAATATTCTTTCATTAAAAAAATTCAAACATTAATAAAATCAATATAATGTTATATATATAATGTTTCCCCCCAAAAAAATTAATTATTATATTAACTTTTTTCAAAAAAAATCTCTCTTCGTTACTATACTTAGCTAACATAAATCATATCTCCATGTTCTAACTTCTGTATGAATTGTATTTATATTTTATTCTCTTTTATATTTATTCTATTCTATTATTATACAATATGGTATAGCTACAACACTCCCTTTTCATATCCATTACCAATGATTAATATACAATCTTTCTCTCAGTGACTTACAAATTTATTTTTTAAATACTTTAAATTAATTCAATATAAATTATATTACAATTTCCAATATAATTAATGTATTAGATATGGAGACTAGTTACTATGCAGCCCTTGTTTTTAATATATAAATAAAAATAGTATATTATATATTCATATTTTAATATATACCAAATTTATATATTATTTAAATAGTAAATATTAATATTAATATAAATAATTATATATCATAATCAGTAAAAATAGTATGTAATAAATTTATGTATAATTAATCTATAAACCAATATAATTTTTATACAATTTATAGTAAATAAAAATAGTATATTATATATTAATATTTTAATATATACTAAATTTATATATTATATAATATTATAGTAAATAATAAATATTAATATTAATATATATAAATAATTATATATTATACAGTAATAATAGTATGTAATAAATTTATGTATAATTAATCTATAAATCAATATAATTTATAGATGATTTAATTCATATTTAAATTAATAAAGATTTTGTTATCTAAAGTAACAATTATAGATGATATAAATTGGTTTTGATCTATAAATAATTTATAAGGTAATCTATATATAATTACTATATTTTATAAATATAGTAATTACTATATATATATTAATAATAATATTTAATATATTAAAATATATATATATATATATATATATATATAATTTAATATATTAAATATTATTATTATTAATTTTTTTAATATTTATAGTTGTCGGTATGGTCCAACGTCTTTGAACAACATGTCATTATCAATGGTAATTGTTCAATATCATACAAGATCAAATTTATGATCTAGTAGTCACCATTATAATAGCTTATCATTGAGGCACAACCCTGGGGCTTATTAAATATTGCTTTTATATAATATAAAAATTATTATTATATTAATATATAACATATTAATATTTTAGTATATTATCATATTATTATTTTTTAATTAAGTTCATATATAATATATTAATCATAATATAATATATTATTATTATATTTTTAAAATATTTTATGAAATAAAAAACTATTGAAAGAAATCAAAGGCAAAGTTAAGAGCCAAAACCCTGGAATCTCGAAGGAAAACTAAACACTTGATGAAATGGAGCTCTGTTGGGGTTTGAATCTTCCCTTAAGTTTTTCATATTTTTCTTGCAAATTAATCTAGACAAGGAATCTAGACAGATTGAAGGGATATAGAATGAATGCTCCAAGGGGGATTTTTCCCCACTAAAAAATAATCCTTTAAGTAAATGGTGTTCAAAACATCAACCTTTGTCTCACAGGAGGAGATCAACACCCTAATGAAATCAGCTGACAAGAAGAAGCTATAAAATCTAGTAAATGGTGTAAAAATGTCATGCATGCACGTTGTTGAAGAGAACTCGATAGCCATACTAGACCCAACTGAAATCAAGAAGAATATCAGGCATTTACATGGCAAGATCTTGATCTGTAAGTTCATGGGAGCATAAATTTCTATGAAAGAATTACATGCATGGCCCAGAAGGAACTGGAAGATAAATGGAGATTATGAGCTCAAATCTTGCACCAAAGGGTACTTCGTAGCAATATTTTAAATATTTTATCAAATATAATACTATTGAAAGAAATCAAAGGGGTACTTTGTAGTAGTAGTAGTAGTACTAGTAGTAATAATAATAATAATAATAATAATAATAATAATAATAATAATAATAATAATTATTATTATTATTATTATATCAAATATAATACTATTGAAAGAAATCAAAGGTAGAGTTAAGAGCCAAAACCCTAGAATGTCGAAAGAAAACTAAACACTTGATGAAATGGAGCTCTGTTAGGGTTTGAATCTTCCCTTAAGTTTTTCATATTTTTCTTGAAAATTGATCTAGATAAGGAATCCAGATGGATTGAAGAGATATATAATGAATCCTCCAAGGGGGATTTCTTCCCCCCAAAAAACCATCCTTTAAGTAAATGGTAATCAAAACATCAACCTTTATCTCAGAGGAGGAGATCAAAACCCTGATGAAATCAACTAGCAAGAAGAAGCTATAAAATCTAGTAAATGGTGTAAAAATATCATGAATGAAAGCTGCTAAAGAGAACTCGATAGCCATGCTAGACCTTACTAAAATCAAGAAGAATATCAAGAGTTTGCATGGTAGGAGCCTGATCTATAAGTTCATGGGAGAGTAAATTTCTATGAAAGAAATACATGCATGGATCAGAAGGAACTGGAAGATAAATGGAGAGTATGAGCTCAAATATTGCACTAAAGGGTACTTCATAGTAATATTTTGCAATGGGGTACTTTGTAATCATAATATAATATATTATTATTATATTTTTTAAATATTTTATCAAATATAAAACTATTGAAAGAAATCAATAGTAGAGTTAAGATCCAAAACCCTAAAATGTCAAAGGAAAACTAAACACTTGATGAAATGGAGTTCTGTTAGGTTTTGAATCTTCCCTTAAGTATTTCATATTTTTTTTACAAATTGATCTAGACAACGAATCTAGATGGATTGAAGGGATATATAATGAATCCTCCAAGGGGGATTTCTTCCCCCCAAAAAAACCATCCTTTAAGTAAATGGTGATTGGAACATCAACCTTTGTCTCATAGGAGGAGATCAACACACTGATGAAATCAGCTGGCAAGAAGAAGCTATAAGATATAGTAAATGGTGTAAAAATATCATGCATGCAAGATATTGAAGAGAACCGGATAGCCATGCTAGACCCGACTAAAATCAAGAAGAATATTAGGAGTTTGCATGTCAGGACCCTGATCTATAAGTTCATGGGAGCATAAATTTCTATGAAAGAACTACATGCATGGACTAGAAAGAATTAGAAGATAAATGGAGAGTATGAGCTCAAATATTGTGCCAAAGGGTACTTCTTAGTAATTTTTTCCAATGGGGTAATTTTTAGGAATATTTTATAATGAATCAAATAAAGATAAGGTTTTTGAAGGAGGGCCATACTTCTTCAAGAACATGTGGCTATTCATGAAGTGCTAAGGCACAACTTTTAGGCCAATATAAGAACTACCAAATGACACTTGTTTGGATTCAAATGTATGCTCTTTTGTAATAATTTTGGTCCAAGTATGTCTTTAAAATTATTTCTAATACTATTGGTAAACTTGTAGATAAATCAAAACTTCATCATGGCAAAGGCTTATCCAACTATTCTATAATTTATGTGGAGCTAGATCTCACACATCCCCTACCTAAGAACATCACTCTTAAAGCAAGGGAAATAAAGTGGATTTGATATCTAGATTATGAAAGCATCTCATTCCATTGCATAAGTTTTAATGAATATGGGCATCTGATTAAAGAATACCCAACACTACAAAAAAGCAACACCATGTAGAAAGCTCCTAAAAGAATAGAGAAAGATTATGAGGGATTTGTCAATCTAAAAAAAACATATTATTAAGAATAAGAATAAAATGATCAAAAAATATGTGCTAAAATAAATTAAAAAAATCAACAAAAAATCCACCTTAATAGAGAGAATAGAATATGTTCCAAAAACTCAACCCCTGGACAAACATAAAAAGGTGGAAATAGAAGACATCATAGTGAATTGGATTCAAAGAGGATCTAAGGAATCTAATCAAAGAGCTAGGCATAGGAAACTTAGACAAGTAGAAGACAAATGGTCATAAGGTAAGTAGATAAAAGGAAATAACATAATAGAAGGCATAAAACATAAAGAAAATTGGACAAGCTTGGATGAGGAAAATGAATCAAATTTAGAAACAAATGAGGACAACATAGGAATCATGCAAACTTTGAATCTTAACTATAAAGGAAACATTGGAAAGAAGAGAAGGAGACCAAGCAAAATGAATAATAGGCATGAAGAAGATATGAAGGCTATTGGGACAGATACTTAGATGCAAGTAGACATGCTATTGGTAAGCACCAAGAAAAATAATCCAAGAAACAAAGTTGGAAATTTTTTTAGATCATAGTAAGGGTATATCAAGAAGCCTTAGAAGGTAAATGGTAGGGAGTGATGCCATAGCTACATCAGGAGGTATGGCTCTCCTATGGAACCCAAACTCGATTAACTTGGAGATCATCGAGTCCCATAATTAATTCATAATCTGTAAAGCAGTCTCTTTGAGATTGGATCTCAATTTTTTTTTGGTAAAAATTTATGGTTCTTAGAATAAGGAAGAAATATAACTAACTTGGGAGTAGTTGGATGCTACAATAAAATTAGAAGAGAACACCCTTTGGATCATTAGGGGAGACTTCAATGCTAGAGTGGATGCCTAAGAGAAGAAGGGAGGGAATGTGAGAGATAAAAACTACCTAACTTTATACAACTTCATGGAGAGGGTAGAATTATGTGATCTCAAAACTAAATGAGGTTGGTTTACTTGGAGTAACACAAGGTTGGGAAAGGACCTAATTCTAGACAGACTTGATAGATTTTTGGTCTCATGAAAGTGGGTTGAGAACAATAACATCCTGGAAACTAAGGTGCTCAAGACTTCTAGTTCTAATCATTAACCGATAGCCCTTCATCTTATGCAAGATGAAAAACTAGTTAGAGTTCCATTTAGGTTTTATAAGATGTGGTTAGAGCATTCAGACTTAGATGATTTTGTGGCCTAATAATGGAAAGACCTAAATAATAGATATGGTACTAAGATGTATCTATTTTCTCAAAAATTGAGAGAGATCAAAAATGCCTTGAAAATATGGAATCAACTCATATTCAAAAACATCTTTCAAGTTAAAAAAGAGTTAGAAATGATAAATGGAGAGATATATGAAATGAGAATGGATGGGCACAACTCTAGATATCTATTGGAGGAAGAGGAGGAGATAACAAGGAAACTAAAAGATTCCTCCAGAAAGGAAGAAATCTACTAGAAACAAAAATCTAGGGTAAGATGGTTAAAGGAGGGGAATTGAAACATCGAGTTTTTCCACCTATCATGTATAATCATAAGACATATGAATTACATTTGAAAATTAGAAAATTTGGATGGTACTTGTGTGGAAGATCCCAAGGAAATCAAAGAGTACTTTTTGAGGTACTATGAAGACATGTTAAAGTAGGATGGCAAAGGGAATCAAGAAAACCAAGAAACCTTTTGGAGGCAAATCCCTCAACTGGTCACTCAAATAGATAATCAAATCCTGATGGAGGATATCTCTCTTGAATAAACCAAGAGAGTAGTCTTAAAGATAATAAGATACCTTTCTTTGAGCTTGGATGGATTCTCAGCTCACTTCTTTCAACATTACTAGGATCTCATAGGGTAATAAATCAAGGAAATGGCACAAGAATCCAAGGAGTCTCAAGAAATGTTGAAAGCATTCAACTCTGCATTCCTCATTCTCATTCTCATTCTTAAAAATTTAGAAAGTAAAACCCCAAAGGAATTCCACCCAATTTCACTATGCAATACCATCTATAATATCATTGCTAACTTGCTACAAAGAGTCCATCTAAATCTTATCTCGTAGGAATAAGAAGGCTTCATCAAGGGAAGTAAAATCATAGATGGTATCCTCATAGACAACAAAATCATCCAATCCTTTCACACTAGCAAGAGGCAAGGAATATTGATTAAATTAGACATATCTAAAACCTATGATAAAGTTGATTGTTCCTTTTTGGATGGAGTGATTTAAAAGTTTAGGTTAGTCTAGAATGGAAAAGATGGATTCAAAGTTGTTATTCCTCATCCAAGTTCTTAGTGATGATCAATGGATCCCCACAAGGGTATTTTTCCTCATCAAGGGGCTCAAATAAGGGGATCCTATCACCCCTATCTCTTTTGATGGCAGAGGCCCTATGAAGATAGATAAAATCCCTAAGAGGAAAAAACAATATCAAAAGGTTACAAATGACAACTAGAGAAGTTTCCCACTCTCATTTCTAATTTGTGGATGATACTATACTTTTATCTAACCCAACTTAGCAAGAGGTCAGATAAATAAGGGATCTATTATGTAGCTACAAAAAACATCGGTTCAATCAATTAATAGAATTAAATCTAAGATATTATTTATCAATATTTCCCCTAATCTATAATCCTTACTCACCAGGATCTTAGGCTTTGAAAAGGCATCTTTCCTAGATAACTATCTTAGATTATTGATCTTCAAAATTAGTGGAAAGAAGAATCTCTGAAACAAAGTCACTAAAAAGATGAGGAGGAACCTAAGCAGTTGCAAAGTAAGCACTTGACATACATAGGACGTATCGTACTCATAAATATAGTCTTGTAAACCATAAAAATCTATTAGTTCTCTCTTTTTAAGGTTCCCTCAACAATCCTAAGTGGGATGAAAATAGTTTTTAGAAACTTTCTCTATCAAGGATTAGGGGACAAGGCCAAATTTCCTCTTCTCGTATGTGATAAATATTCAAACCAATCAATTAGAAGGGATAGGAATAAATAACCTTAACAAGGTTAACCTAGCCCTTATAGCCAAAATTGTGTGGATAATGGATGCCAATAATTTTTAAAAATGGAGTGACTTTCTAAGAGAAAATACCTCAAAAAAGGAACCTAGAAAGAACCTTCACGATAAAGGAGCTCCCTAACGGATGTGCCATTTGGAATATTATGAAGGAAGCAAGAGGGATTATTATAAAAGGACTATTATATAATGTGGTAAATGGGGAAACAAAAGACTTTTGGGAGGATGAATGGATCACTCAAAATCCCCTAAGATTGGAAATGAGCTTAGATGGTATTAGGGAAGAAAGTACAAGGCAATGGGGACACAAAGTGAAATATTATTGGACCAAAAACTCAGAACAAGAGCAAAAAATATTCACTTGGAAAGTTTTCCAAAATGTTGATGTAACACAAAATGAATCCCAAAAGATCATTAATGGTATCTTTCAAGGCTTTCAGGTTCCTTGGAGCTCAAAAAAAGACTCATTGAATTGGAATAGAATGTGTACATGGGTCTACTCAGTAAAAGAAGGATGCAAATACTAGATAGTAACCCATCCCAATGCCTCAAGAAAATTTTAATGGAGCACAATTTTGAGCTCAAAATCAAGGACAAAGGGAAAATACTTTATATGGTTGGCTACGCACAAAATGATCTAACAAGAGATTTTTTTTAAAAGTAAGGATTCTAAGGACCATCAGGATGTGTTTTATGCTAAAATAATGAAGATAGTGTTAAACACCTTATTCTTCACTATAACTATACCTTGAGGATTTGGAAAAGGTTTATAAATAAGTATAGCCTAATTTGGACTTTGAACTACAATCTCCCAGATCACCTCAGAGTATGGTGGTGTAATAAGAAGCTAAAAATTTTAAATTACATATGGAAAATGGTTCCAAGTATTCTAACATGGAAAATATGGATTGAACAAAATGCTAAAAACTTTCAGAATAATGGCAAGCACAAGCCCCTAGAGAAAGTTTGGATGGAACTAGAAGTTTGTATCAATCAGATTACCCTCTCCTCAAAGTAGTTGAAGAACAAGGAGGTCAATCCAGAGGAAATTAAAATCCTTCAAAACTAAGGAACAATCAGAAATATATACGAAGCTATGAAACTAAGCAAAACATAGTAAAAAGAAATGATAAGATAAAAATGTCAATTGGGAACTTCCCAAATAGGAATGGTGAAAAGTGAATTTTGATCTGGAATCAAAACACAACCTAAGGGAGTTAGGTGCAGGGGTAGTTATAATAAATCACAAGCGTCAATGGATACTATATATCCATCTATACCAAAATCAACACAAATAATATAGAGGAAGTTGAGGGCCTTATTATAGGGATGAAGTTGGCTTCAAAAGAAAAGATTAAGAACATCATGATAGAATGGGATTCACTCATGATCATTAGAGCCATGGATAACAAAAAAAGCTTTAATTGGAGAATTAAACAGTTAATTGAAGAAGTGGAAAAACTTTAGAACTATTTTGAGAGAGTGAATCTGAAGCATACCTTGAGACAAAGAAATCAAGTAGTGGATTGGTTGCTAAAATTTGGGATTCAATCCCATTTAAAATATGAGAAAGGAAACATGGAAAGTGTCTCCAAGAAAAAGGAGATGAAAGAAATATAAGTAATTATAAAAAAAGAATGGATGGATTGCTAATAATTTACTTGCGATTGCATTCATCATTCATGTGAGCCCTTATTAAAAAGTTTGTCTAAAAGATAGACTTGCATACAAATTCCTTGAACTTGATGAAAGAACACTAGTTCTTTTTAGAAAGTGTGATTAGACTAGATTCTCAAGGTGGAATTTAGTAAGTTAGATTTTTTATAAAAGCTATCTTCTTGTTGTCTTTGTCAGTTGCCTTCATAGTTTTTGGTATCAATAAAATTTTTATGTTATCAAAAAAATATAATGTAATTATATATATAATCTAATATTAATATATATAAATTACTAACAATGAGATGTGGGTGAGTTGGTAGACTAGCTTGGTTGTTTCAATCCCCACCCAAGTTTAAATCTCATTAATGTATTTGAGGTTGAATGTGGTCACTATTGGTATTCTCTAGCTAGTTATGGCCATTATGGGTTTTCTTGGGTTGGTTTTAGCCATTGTTGGAATTCTCAAGTCGGTTGTGGTTGTTTATTGGTATTCTTGACCTGATTGTGGCTGTTATTGGTAATCTTAGGCTAGTTATGGCCATTATTGGTATATCTGGTGCATGTGATATTTGATTACTTGGGGATTTGGTCCCTCGATTGTGTCATATAACTATTTGTAGCTTTGATCAAAAGTGATTATCAATAAAAATAAATAAAAATAATATATTTAAATTACTAATTATTATTTTATAATAATATTTATAACTATATAATATAAAAATGTGTAATAGTATATATAATTTAAGAGATATATTATACTAATATAAAATATATAATAATAATAATAATAATATAATATTATTATTTTTTGTAGATGATGGTTTTTAACTAGTGCTTGAACTAGTCTCAGACACAATCGGGGGCCTAGATCTCCATGTTATACCATATGTATACCAGTTATTACCATCTACCTTGAGAATATCCAACAACCATTAATGACCTCAAGAATATAACCAATGGCCACAACCAACCTCATATTCCTTTCTAGAGATTTGAACCTGGGTAGGGCTTGAAATAATCAAGCCACTTAACCAACTCACCCAGATCTCATTGATGATAATATAATATTATTAAACATTATGTTATTATTATTATTATATTAATATACGATATTAATTATTTAGTAGCATTTTTAGATTTTACTTTATACAGATAAATGATTTATTGCCATTAACCTTAGGTTAGTTTACATTGGATCTAGCTCATTGTGGCTAGTTAACCCTAATTCAAAGTTTGTTTGAAATATCACAAATTCTTTTGTAAAACCCTTCAATAAAGGAGGCTAAGATTTTTTTTTCTTAAAATGAACTAAGGGGAAATATTAAATTTTGGTTGTAATGCTTAATTTGAAAAAATATTGGGCCTTTATATTTCCACTTAATTAATATTGTAGGTGCATAAAATTGACATTGATGGTTTTTCTTTAATGTCAAAGTTCTAGAGCACCTTCACTCAAAATTGTAGTTTTTTAAAAACATTGTTTTGAACAGTTTTGAGTGGTTTCAAAACCTTTTCCATGTTAAGATTACTCAAATGCATGACACTTTTGAAACAATATTTGCAACAAATCTTTGACGTAGTAGCGGATCTCAACATATGGATGCCAACTTGTGTTGATTTCTTCAACATATCTCATATCTATAGTAGATAATATATTGGAGATTCATATACCTAAGACTAGAGCTTTGAAGTGGAATATCCTATTTTGGGGGAATATTTCTTAGCATATGCAATGAGTTGGTAGAGCTCTAATTTTTTCCATTTTGAATTTTATTCGCACACAATTCAGAACTTGGTGGTTATTTTGGCAATCCTCAAAATTCCAAGTAGTCCTTTAACAGTTATGGACTTTAGGTTTACATTGACATGATGTGGATTCTAACCTAAGTTCTGATAATTTAATTTTTTTGAACTACACTCAATGATATGTAGATCTAAATATAAGCTTGAATAGGTCTTGGACTCTAGTTATTGTTCATACTAAGCTAGACTCTAATGGTTAGGTCTCGAGACCTGATACTTTGCTTGTAAAGGATGTGGACTTTTATGATTTCTCTAATAAGTGGTGAAACCTAGTGAATGCATCAATAGGGCTCCAAATATAATCACCCAATAGGTATTCCACTTTTCATTCATTTTTTCTTGGTCTATGAAATGAACTCAAGAAAACTCTTGTCAGACTCTTCTATTGTGAGCTAAAATAGTTTAGAATCTTTTGTTTTCTTGATCAAGAGTAACTATGAATGAGTGATTTTATAACATCTATAATAAAGATGGTCATTGAAAGTGCCTTTGCTCATATCACCATTATATATATATATATATATATATATATATATATATATATATATATATATATATATATATATATATATATATATATATATATATATATATATATATATATATATATATATAATGCAAAATCTACTTGATGTTTGAAGGATTTGGGAGTGTCTAGGTAATGACAAGATTTTACCCATCTTTTTGGACATCTAGCCTTGAAAAATACAATATTTTCACATAAGAGCTTAAATCGATTCCTTTCATAATCATAGAAGGAAGGGCTGGATCTACATCATTGTAGTGGGAGATTTAGGAGAAGATTTTTTGTGACTCCTTGGAATAACACAATCAACATGCTTTGATACTTGGCCTAATCTACTATGATTGGTATCATTATTGGATATTTTATCAAATTTTTACTATAGAATTTTTGAAATATATTATTTATACACAATGACTTGGATCATGACACACCATTTTTTCCTACTTTGAAGTGTTGATAATTTTGATTTAATGAGTAAATTTTTTTATCTACATGCTATGGTTTCTAGATTTAGAGATAGATTTTAGTTTTGGTTTCAAGATATTTCAATTGTCTAAGATACCATTTGTGTATGGTTTGATCATTAGGAAGGTCCACTATTGGTCAATGTTCTTTTTTCCTACTTATTTAGAAAAAGGATTGGAATGTTAACAAGATTAGGTTGTGTTTTCAACTTATCAAGAACCAAGGGACTTATAGTTATGACTAGGGCTTAACTAGGTTGAACCGTATTAAAAATATGTCATATCCCTCATATCATGTATATGAATGTATCATTTCATGGAGGTAGAGGATGAGAGTGGTATGTATACTAAGTTTTTGGAGTCCTATGAGAAGTAGGCAGAGATGGTAGATTACTAATATGACCCACATGAAGGTACCACAATCTTCACAGTGGATCCTTGGTCAAATAAAGTTATGAGGGAAGGTTTTGGCAAAATTCTATTAAAGAACTTGGGGAAGCAATTCCCACTAGGTCTTATGATCCTTCTTTGTTTTGGGGTTTTTTTTAGGTACTTTTGGTGGTATTGATAAGGTTGATAGAGGTTTTAAGGATATGGTATGAACAAATGTTGGAGTGGTAGGAGATAAAATATCTAACAAAGGCAAGGTGAAGCTATTTCATCAAATATAGGGGTTTATGGATTTTGGGAAAGGTAGACTTAATATGGCTATAGAGGGCCACAAATATATGTCACATTTCTACCTAGTTCCTAGAATTGAGGGTACTCAGAATAGTGGGAAGAATGAGAGGTCTTCATATGTGGTTGTCAGTTTTCAAATGCATAGGGTCTTTGGTAAGAAGATAATCAGATCTCAAGGTTAGAGGGGAGATATGACATGATTATTGAGGAGGCTGATGGGATTATAGGTTCATCCAACATGGTTTCTTGGATGAAAGGTCAAAATCATATTAAATGTCATAAAAATAGGGTCAAATTTGTTCTAAGAGAGGATGTGAAATTAGACCAAGTGTTAGAATTAACCAATACAACTCTAACCATATGATTTTTTGGGAGTAAAATCTTAGAACACTAGATTATTCATGTTTGGTGGCCTATACTCGATTATTCTCATGTCTTCCATATCTTAATTAGAGGCTTGCTTGCATTCATTTTAAAATATGATATTGATGTTGGGAAGTTTCTAGGTAAGAGATGGTTTTGAGGAAAGGCTCCATTATCTTTAAAAAAGTGACTCGTAGTTCTGATCCTCGCTTGATGAGATCTTTGATTCTTCTTGTTTGAGTCAATTTTCCAATCTAACCCCTCAATTTTTGGTCTTTGGAGGTTTTTAAGGCTATAGAAGATAGTATGGGGACTTTCTTAGAAGTATATGATATTTATTTGAGACAAGCCTCTAGGATAGTGGTTAGAATTTTGGTGGATTTGAATTTGAAGGAGGGTTTAGATAAACAAATTGAGTTGGCATTTGGTTTTTGGAAGCATACTCAGTCACTGGACTATGTTATAATCCCCTACATGTGCACTATATGTCATCAGTATGGGCATTTAGTTTTAGATTGAAAATTTTGTTTCTCTTGTAAGGAATGGCAAAGGAGGTCTAATGTTATCAATAAGAGGGTAAAAAAGAACTCAATTTTTTGAACACTAGGTTTTGGCAAGCATAATGAAGGGGTTAGGGGGTATGGCTATTTAGAGAAAAGGGTGGCCTCCTATAATGTGGTGAATATTGTGGTCCTTAGTGAATCTCAACCAATGATTAATCTGGAAGGGGATGGATATTTGATGATGCTTGTTGATGGGTGTTGGTGGGTGAGATAAAGTAATCAAAAGAAAATTCTTCATGATATGTTATGATGATGGGTCCCTCCATCCTATAACATTTGGTTTTCATGAGAAATTTTTGGGAGGATGCCTATCGTATGATGTAGGATGAGACAATCCCCCTTCATATCTTAGAAGTGTAGTGTACTAACTTGGGGAGTGGTAAGGAAGGAAATGCTCATGAGGTAATAAAGGAAAATAAGGTAGATCTTGGATTGAAAAAAATTATCATGATATCCATAGGAACCATATCTAGAGAGGGGGGGGAGGGCCACCCCCAACCCCTCTCTCTATATATATATGGCCTCTATATATATGGGATTTCCTTACACACACACACACACACACACACACACACACACACACACACACACACACACACACACACACATGGAAATTTATATTTTAGATATAAAGGGGAGGGGATGACAATGTTTAGATAGGGATAGGTAATAGATATTATATAGAAAGGGGGGCCTCCCTCCCATATCTATCTAACCCCACAATATATAGTTTCATTGGTATAATATCTATTGTTTTAGACCCCATACATAGATTTAGACTTAGAGATCGATTAGAGAGGCTAAGTTTAGATTTTATATATAAAGGGGAGGGGAGGGGGTACCCATATATATAGAGGGGGTCACTATGATAAATAGATATTTCCATAGTTATGTATATAGGGGAGTCTTTCTAGTTGTATATGTCCCTATATAGTCTAGTCCAGTCTAGTCTACATGGCCTTGTTTGGACAACTAAACATATTAGGAGCCTTGATTTAAGTTGTGGAATTGACTATCTCATATACTTAATATATATGTAGAGTAATTTTTTTTACTCTACGTTGATTTTTGATTCTCAGTCATGCACTGTAAGTTGTTCTTGCATATCTTGGTCGTGGCGGAAGAGGTTTTGAAATAGAGTGCAGGTTTGTTTCTTTTGATTCATTTTTTGTCTAAGTGTCGAGGTGCAGCGGGGGATACCAAGTGGCATAGTCTGAGTACGAGTTCTCTTTCTCCCTTTTTTGTTTCCTTCATTTCATTTTGCCTAAATGTTAAAATTGAGCGAAAGCTGCCAAGTGTCACTTTTTGAAACACAGAGTCAGCCAACTAGCATCGTCTGAGTTTCTTTTCATAACTTTCCAGAGAGTCACGGATCGTGTTGCATATCTAATAACAACTCAGCATAAGTCACCACGTGTCAGCATCCATGTCTCGTATCGGCACCCACGTTCATTCTATTTCTCAGAAAAGGTTTTTCAACAAGCTAAGTATCAAGAATTAGGTGAAAAGCACCAGGTGGCAGTAGCGGAAGGCCCTGGACTACTTTTCAGAGAACGATGGAGGTCACCATGTGTCAGCATTTGAGAGATAGTTGTTTTAACATTTTTGGTTCAATGCTTTGATTAAAGTGTAAATGGCATGCAGTGTTGAACCGTTGAACCATTAAACCATTTTGGTTCATCAGGCAATTTAAGGGAGTGTCCCAAAAAACCAAAGGGGTCAGGTACCTTTTTTAGAAGGCAGAGAAGCGTCATTCCATTTTGTCTAAGTATTGAAGAGTGGCAGAGGCTGCCAAGTGTCACTCCCCAAGCCCCTTTCTACTCCATCCCCAAAAATAGTGGAAGATGCTACATACCCTTAGTAGGAGAAGTGGAAGATGCCACATATCTTCTCAAGAATAGCGGAGGCTGTTGCGTGTCAACTCCTGAGAGACCATCTTTGGGCTTCATTGCCAAATAAAATTGTGGTGGGTCCCGAGTGTTATTCCAAAAGTCTGTGGAAGCTGCCAAGTGTCACCATCTATAAAAGTCTAAAATGTGCCCCGAATGATTCTACCGCATAGCTAAAGAGAAGCTAAGAGAGCCGTGTGTCTTCGATGAATCAGGGGAAAGCACCAAGTGTCATTCTCTGGTGCTTTCTAAGTAATAAGGGGATTTTTTAGGAAACTGACTAAGTGTCCTCTCCCATTTCAACATAACAGAGTGTTCCATGTATCTATTGCCACAAAGTGAAATGGAGGGAAACTCAGTTGGAATTAATTCAAGTAGATGGAATAGTTTACCGAGTAGATTTTTGGGGTCGGCAAACATTGAATGCGTCATCTATTTGTCCCTTGTGAGTTAAGGGTGGAGTAGAATTGCGTGAGAAAGGGAGTGATGGAAGGAGACATTCGAGGCTATAAAAGAAGAAGAATTGTAAAGAAGAAAAAGGGGGGGACTTTCTACAGTTTTAGACTTTCTAGAGTTTTGACCAGTAATATCATTTGCTTTTGTCTCATTTTCTTGAGTTGTAAAGTTGATGTAACTGTGCATGTTTCTGTGCCTTTTATGTGGCTGAATGAATTAAGAAGATTGAACTCTATGCCTTGGTTGATGTTATCTATGTCATTTGCAAAGTAGTCTATACTATAGATTTTCTAGTGTTGCGATTAGGAATGTCATTTGCTTTTGTCTCATTTTCTTGAGTCAGAAGTTCTACATAACTGTATGCAATTTCTGTGCCTCTTATGTGATTAAAAGATTCTATTAAGAAGATTGAACACTATGCCTTTATTGACATTTCCTATATCTCAGAAAAAGGAGCCCCTATTATGAGCCTCTATTTCTATTATTTCAATCTTTTACATTGATCATGCACTTGTCTGCTCTTAAATGTAATTGAATTCTATATATAGTCTCACTGTGCTTAGGTTAGGCTTAGGATTACACTCAGGTGCATCGCCATAGTTAGGTTTCATTTCCTACATTTGTGTTTTTGTTTAATTTCCTATCCCTTTTCCCCCAACACTTGAAATAAAAGAAGAGACTAGATTCTCTAAAATCTGGAGGTTGTTTCAAGCTGCAATATCCCACAGCTTGAAACTTCCCATTGTTGTTGATTAGAATCAAGTGCAATTTTCATCATCAATAGTTTTTGGCACGCCCGATGGGATCAGTCTTGAAGTCATTTCAAGACCATATGAACCAGAGAGCTACGAGGAATCGAAGCTGTGGACTAGTCACCAGATCGCAATCTGCTACAAATCTAGGTATTCTTTTGCCACCTCTGGTAACAAGTCCAAGGAGAAGAGCCAACTAGTTTGTACCAATACTAAATATGGGAGCCCCTGTACGCCCAAGAAATTATGCAAACTAGAACACTAATAGCCCCTTAATCCTCCCAACACCACTAGCCATTTGGGATCCTATCCCAGTAAATGCTCTGAAAGCTCTGCCCAAATTCAATGGGCAAGACTCAAAGACACCTGCAGAACATCTTCAAGATGTATCAGATGTATGTGCCATACATGTTATCACACAACAAAATGTGGCCATAAGGTTATTAGTAGCTTCATTCAAAGGGAAGGCCTTAGAATGATATCGGTCTTTGACCCCAAATACCATCTCTACATGGGACCAGCTTGGAGATCTATTCTTTGAAAGATTTGCAAAGAAGGGTGATAAGTTTTCTTTGTTACAACAATTAATCACCATCCAAAGGGGACCACAAGAAGACATGACTGACTTCAACACCAGATTCCATAAAACTTGGGACAGGATCCCTGCCACAGCTAAACCACCACCTGGTATGGCCATAGTGTTTTATCTCAAAGCTTTGAATTCAGATATATCTGTTATGATTCAGTCACTGGGAGGACACACCTTGCCAGGGGCTTATGACTATGCGGTCAGAGCTAAAAATCATTTAATAGATGCTGGAAAGTTACCTCCAAGGCCTCCTATGCCTATGTTCCCAAAAATTTCCTTGCCCTTACCTCAGGAAGTTCCTAAAATTGTAAGCCCACCAATGTCTATGTACACTTACCCTCAATCATCCATGAAAGAATCTATCCCTACTCAGTCATCTGGGATGGATGATATCAAGAATATGCTAAGGACATTCTCCAATGAGTTGATTAATATAAAGAGGTAGTAGAATACTTTCCCTAAGCCTCCTTATCAAGGCTATCAAGGAAACAGGTTTTCATCCCAACCAAACCAATATCAAGGTCTTCCAAAACAAACTAACCATCGTCTAACAAATCAATTAGTTGCAGTTCCTACACCCTCACAGACCATTCCTCCCAACTCAAACAGGGAGATGGTTCCAGGTCAGAATAATTATGTGGATGATACTAATTCTTGGTGTTTTCCTTACAATCTACAGCAAAGGGTGGCCGAGTAGAGAAAAATAGATGGTTAGTTTGCCAGTACCAGTAACAATCAAGCCTACCAGTCTCTCGATATGCAGAATTCAATTCTAGTGGCCCAAATGCAAGGAATGTCCTTACAACAAGAGGAAGAAATAGCCTCGAAACATGCTTTGTTCTCATGGGTTAAGGATGAAGAAGCAGTTTTCTTGAATGAAGCATCTACCTCCCAAAGGCTAGTAGTGCAATATGATTATTACACCAGATCAAAGAGGAGAATGGTGGAGCAGCCTGAGATTGTAAGTGGTCAAGTCAAGAATAATCCTCTATTTCAAGGGCAAAGGGACACTGCTATTAGACAAGAAGTGCTTTAGCTGGTACAAGATCAAGGGATTCCTACCCAGATTTAGGAAAAAATGAGGTATCCTTATTACCAAAAAATGCAGTCCTTGGGACCGATCAATATAGTAGACCAATTAAAGAAGACTCCAGTACAAGTATCTATATGGGATATCTTGGCTATTCCTGAGCAAAAGACACTACTGCAAGAAGCTCTACAAGGGCAAGCGATGCCCAAAGGTGCTATTACCAAGGAAGGACCTGCTAGAAAGGAAAAACTCAAAGATATAGTTCCTCGTCAGACAACAACCTTGGTGAACGATGCAACACAAGTAAGTAAATCCAAGCCAGAGCCTTTCTATTTGACTCTGATAGTTAGAAAGAAACTCTTGCATAATGCATTGATAGATTCAGGAGCTAGTACAACTGTGATGCCCAAGAAAATAGCTAATGCTTTGAAAATAAAATATGAACCCCTTGCAAGAGGAGTCATGCAGCTAGATGGCAAAATAGTACAAACTATAGGGAGAATCAAACAGCTCCCATTAAAATTATACACATGTCCCAACATAATTTTCAACCAAGATATAGTTGTCATAGATATTCCTCCTATTTTTGGTTTATGTTTATCTAGAGACTTTACAACAAAAATAGGAGGATATATGTCTCTTGACTGGTCTCACCTCATCCTGAGAACCAGATACGGTTCAAAGATGAAAATTCTATCTGAACCACTATCCAAAGACCATATCACCAACAAACCAACAACAAGATTAGAAGCAGATCATGCCATGTTAAATAAAGAAGAAAGGATTTTTATTGAAGAGCTAGGTGACTGGACTGAGCATGATCAAGAAGAAGAAAATAACCAGTTGTTGGCTATGATGCATAGTGACCCATATGGGAACTATGACTCTACTAGTTTGGGCACATATGTCATTTTTGATGAGAATTAGGTGATCCCAAATGTTATAAGGGAAGAGGTACCTACTGCTCAAGATTTAGAGATCTAAACTTTGAATTTTGATGGGGCTAGAAGTAAACATGGTACTGGAGCAAAAATTTGTCTTACTGCTCCAAATGGTGATAAAATTTTAAGGGCTATCCGATTCCAATTTGCTTGCACTAATAATGATGCAAAATATGAATCTTTAGTACGTGGGCTCTTGTTAGCTAAGATAAAGGGAATAAAGAACCTAAAAGTAAAAAGAGATTCAGAATTAGTAGTAAAGCAAATACGAAAAAAGGTAGCAACCAAGAATGTGAGAATGAGATCCTACAGGCATAGGATTTGGGATTTGATAGAAGATTTTGAAGCTTTCAATATTGAGATAATCCATAGAAGTCAAAACTCTTAGGCTGATAGGATGGCCCAGATTGGCTCACAATTTAACCCAGTAACTGGCCTATTGGTTAACAATGAGTCAGTAAAAGTTATAGTGAGACCAACCATCCCAGACAATGATGAAAATTGGCAAGTGTTTGAAAATGATGCTCAGGTAGTCTTTTTCTTACAACAATTAGATGAGTTTGCTGATCAGTTGCAAACTAAGATTGAAGAGGCATATGGTGATCAGGTTATACAATTGAGGACTAATAAGCTCCCCAAGGGGTTGATCACCTTAGAAAACTTGTTTGACCCAAAGGATGTAAGTCTGGAAAAGAAAAGGTTCCAGGTAGACAAAACAGATTATTCTAAAATAGAGGTGAGTGACGAGAAAAGGCTAAAAGCTGGGAATTATGTAGCTCAAGAAGAGAAGGAAAGGCTAATTGAATTGTGCCAGAGATATGATAGAGTCATAGCTTGGATCTATGAAGACCTTCATGGATACAATAGAGACATTATCCAACACATAATAGAATTGACTGAAGGGTCTAAGCCCATCAGACAGAAATAAAGGCTAATAAATCCAAGGATTGAGCCTCTAATGGTAGATGAGTTGCAAAAGCTTTTAGACTCCAAAATAATATTTCCAATCAAGCACTCAACCTGGGTATGAAATCTAGTTCTAATTAGAAAAAAGAATGGAGATGTAAGACTGTGCGTAGATTTTAGAGATCTAAATAGAGCATATCTAAAAGACCACTATCCCTTGCCCTCCATGGAACAAATTCTACAAAATGTGGCTGGATCAGAGAGGTTTTCTTTACTAGATGTTTTCTCTGGATATAATCAAATTTAGCTAGCTGAGGAAGATCAGTACAAAATTGCTTTCACTACCAAATGGGGAACATTTGCCTACGTGAAGATGCCTTTTGGCCTATCAAATGCAGGAGCCACCATCCAAAGAGCTATGGATATAGCCTTTGGAGAGCTTATAAATAAGATCATCTTGGTCTATTTTGATGACCTCACTATTTTTTCAAAAAATGCTGATGATCATTTAAAATCTGTCTTCAAGAAATGTCAAGATTTTGGGATATCATTGAATCCCAAGAAATGCATCTTTGATGTACCTCAGGGCAAATTATTGGGGCATATAGTATCTAAAGAAGGAGTTTCTATAGATCCTAAAAGAGTCACGACTATAATGAACCTACCTCTTCCAGTAAATAAAAAGGTAGTTCAATCCTTTTTAGGGAAGATCAATTTCGTTAGTAAATTCATATCGGATTTTGGAGGCTTGGTAAGACCAGTGACACTCTTGCTAAAGAAAAACCTGGTCTTCAAATGGACTACAGAAGGGAAGCAAGCCTTTGAAGAGGTTAAGAAGGCTATCTTAGCAGCCCTAGTGCTCAAAAACCCAAAATTTTCCAAGCCCTTCGTAATGTATGTCTATGGAGGAGAGTCAAGTATTGTTGTTGTCTTGACTCAAAAGAATGATAGGCTGGAGGGGGAACACCCAATAGCATTTTTATCAAGAACTCTCAAAGATTATGAGACCAGGTATAATTTTGTGAAAAGATAAGCCTATGCCATGGTAAAAGCCCTCAAGAAATTTAGGCATTTGATATCAGGGAACAAAATTTTGATACTTGTAGCTCACCTAAGTATTAGGGAATACATCATGGAGGGGGAAATTATTGAGAAAAGAGCCAATTGGATCACCAAGATCCTTGAATATGATGTCGAGATCAGACCCACCAAGCTAGTCAGAGGCAAGGGGTTGTGCCAGTATATAACCTAAGAGCTGGAAAAGATGTTACCTGAGGAAGCAGATTCAGAAGGAGAGACGGAGACGATGCTAAAATTACAAGAGGTTGATCAGGAATCCTGGGTCACAAGTAGGATTCACTTTATGAAAAATGGGATTTATCCAAGAGAACTCCCTCGAAACAAGAGGAGATATTATAGGATACAGGGAGTTCATTTTGTTTTAATTAAACAAGTCCTTTTCAGAAAAAATTCTAATGGAAAATTGTTAAGATGTGTAGAACAAGATGAAGCTAAGAGAATACTACATGAAATGCATCATGGAATATCAGGGGAGCATTTTTCTGCAAAGACCACAGCCATAAAGATAAGTGAGGCAGGATATTTTTGGCCTACTTTATTTGTAGATTGTTATCAGCTGGTTAGAAAATGTCAATCCTGCCAGTATTATATGGGGATGAGGAGGAATGCATCCATGCCCCTTAGTCCTATAATTGTGGATGTACCTTTTGCTCAATGGGGTCTTGACTTCATTAGAATGATAAATCTGGTGTCCAGTATGGGTCACAAATGGATATTAACTACCACAGACTATTTCACTAGATAGACTGAGGTAGTCCCACGTAAGGAAGCAACAGAGAATGTGTGATGTCCCCTTCCAAACAGGGAATATAGCAACACAAAAAATCTGAACCAAGATATAATCGCTATTGAATAAATTCAGAAAGATCACAATAATATAGTCTCTTAATAACAAATACAGATTGCATCACTTGTCCTTCTAAATTATTACAATTGCAGTCCTCTAATATGCATATAAAATATGAAATACAGTCTTGAAAACCCTGGCTTTGAAAATCTGGAAGTGCAAATTGAGTTCTGGAAAGTCTCCGCCCTTCTGTGTCGACACACAGTCGCCGTCGTTGGTCGATATATCACCGACGTCGGTCTCTGCCGGTCGGATTTCTGCCGACGTCGGTCTTCAGTCGACCGATGTCGGTCACTGAAACCCTCTGTCTGCCGATGTCGGTTCCTGCACTGATCTATACGAACCCGTACGGATTCTGTACGGCCACAAATTAAGCACCACTTCCCTGTCTTCAACCCCTGATCTGAAATATATGGTATCTAATACAGCAGATCTCTAGCTGTATAATTTATTGAATCAAAACACAAAGCAATAAATACCTGGAATATCTGTGATAACTTCTGTGTGAAGTTATCTCTCAAACCTGAAATTCTGTGATAACTTCTGGATGAAGCTATCTCTCACTTTGGCAATAGATCAGCTGATATTCCACAGCCTCTTAATTGCACACACTGAAGAGGGAACGTTCTCCAATGCAAATGGAATCCTTGAACCCTAGGCTCAGTCTTCACAGAAGAAATTCTCAAAATCAATATCAATATTCAATAGCATTCCATAATGGCCTCCATGTGAAACCCTTATACCCTCAAAAGATATGCTTGCCCTAGTTAGGGTTTTTCTTAAATTAGCATTAGGGTTTCTAATTTAAAATTAGACCAATAATTAATAATTAATAATTAATAATTAATTATTAATGAGACCAAATAATTAATATTTGATTAAATCAATCAAATATTAATATCTCCTTCAATATACGTCGGATCCTCAAACCGATCGAAGCAGGTGAATCAGGGAGTGATTCTGCACATGACCATACCAAAATAAAGGTGCTCCACTGCATATCAAATATCCCTAAAAAGTAGGAGCCCTGGCCAAATATGTCTGAAATAACCTGAATGAAAATCAAATGTAGAAACCCTGTGAATCAAAGTCAATCCAAGCTCCATTATGACCCTCTATCCATCCTATTAGCCTACGAAGGTCGTGTAATAGGCTAATCATCAAGACTGTCAATGTCCCAGAAAAAGGGGACATGACAATCCGCCCCTCCGGAAATTGCTTGTCCCCAAGCAATCTCGGAATAATGAACTACTCAATCCACCTGGATCCCAAGGAAAAAATTGTGTAACATCCATCATGTCACCAATCAACCCGTGTGAATAAATCATCAACATCAACAGCATCAACAGTATCAAAATCAGTAACTGAAAAACTACACTCGGCACCCAAACAACTAACTGAAGACCAACTGTAGATGCCGGTAGAAGAAACCAGTCTATGGGACTCAAGCCAACTAAAATATCAACCCTGTCAAAATTCAAGTCCCTATCTAACTGATACTCACACCCAACTGGACCGTGGATATGACAATCATTGGTCCCTGAGTCACTGACACCAAAACTAATCTCTAGATGCAAAGAAAAATAAGGAGCATACCTCACCGTATGATGTTGGTAAGAATCCCCAAACTCTGCTACTGGCACGCTATTGCCAAACTGGGACTCAATGGATGGCTCCAATCTCGGCTCAACAAACATCACCTCAACATCCCTGTAAGGTAATATAGTAGAAAGGGTTCGTAAAATCTCCTCACCCAATCTGTTGATAGCACTAGAACCTCGGACAAGAATACCGTCTGTCATCTTATGTGAGTCCAGACGAACACCTGCACTATCCAGCAAATACTCCATGAATGGTTCAGTGCAGTAGAAATTATATGTGGAAGCATCAACATACTCCCCCACACACCCCAACTGATCTCTCTGTAAAGGTGGCACAACCAACTGTACCACACTGTCATCTGTGTGAGAATAATCAATCTGGAGACTCGACTCCATTGGTATCTCAAACTCCTCAGAATCAGGTACTGCCAAATCCTGAACATGTGTATCAGCCTCATCAACGTGCTCCTCAGCAACAACTGTAGGAATGTACTCATCACCAACCACCTCAATATACAAATGATCATCCATACTCTGTAAATCAATGCCAAAGCTCATATCAACAGACGGAGTATCAACAACTGTAGCATCACTGTCTAATTCTTCCATATGGAAAGAAATAACCGGTGAAACTAAGTCCTCAAAACTGTCCACTGCAATCTCCTGAGTATCATCTGCAATAATCAGATCCTGGGACTCTTCTACAATCTTTGTCATAACTAAGAGATCATCAACCCTCAGTGCACTCACATCTGAGCACCCCTGTACACTCTGAGTGCAAGCATCAAACTCATCCTCATCTTCACTATCTCCTATCTCATAATCATAATAATCATGGGACATGCTACTCTTTCGTTGAAGTGATCTGTAGTGCTCTCTCCTATGCTTAACAAAGCGATCAAAAGTCAACAACTTATGAATTCGAGGTGGTACTAACTCCCACTCCTCCTTCGCTGTCATATACCGTGCGGGTTTGTTTTTGGATGTAGGATATGAAAGAATTTCATTCATCCTCTTCTGGGTTTCATCCAACTGCTTCAAACTGTGTTCCAGCTTCTTCATATCATTGTCCCACTATTTCTGAGTATATGAAGGCATCATGATCCTTCGCTGATTCAATCTACCCAAACTACCCAACAGGATGGCAAGACATTAGTTCTGATGTGCCCAACAGGATGGTAGGAATTTAGCTCTGATACCACTGTGATGTCCCCTTCCAAACAGGGAATATAGCAACACAAAAAATCTGAACCAAGATATAATTGCTATTGAATAAATTCAGAAAGATCACAATAATATAGTCTCTTAATAACAAATACAGATTGTATCACTTGTCCTTCTAAATTATTACAATTGCAGTCCTCTAATATGCATATAAAATATGAAATACAGTCTTGAAAACCCTGGCTTTGAAAATCTGGAAGTGCAAATTGAGTTCTGGAAAGTCTCCGCCCTTCTGTGTCGACACACAGTCGCCGTCGTCGGTCGATATATCGCCGACATCGGTCTCTGCCGGTCGGATTTCTGCCGACGTCGGTCTTCAGTCGACCGATGTCGGTCACTGAAACCCTCTGTCTGCCGATGTCGGTTCCTGCACTGATCTGTACGAACCCGTACGGATTCTGTACGGCTGCAAATTAAGCACCACTTCCCTGTCTTCAACCCCTGATCTGAAATATATGGTATCTAATACAGTAGATCTCTAGCTGTATAATTTATTGAATCAAAACACAAAGCAATAAATACCTGGAATATCTGTGATAACTTCTGTGTGAAGTTATCTCTCAAACCTGAAATTCTGTGATAACTTCTGGATGAAGCTATCTCTCACTTTGGCAATAAATCAGCTGATATTCCACAGCCTCTTAATTGCACACACTGAAGAGGGAACGTTCTCCAATGCAAATGGAATCCTTGAACCCTAGGCTCAGTCTTCACAGAAGAAATTCTCAAAATCAATATCAATATTCAATAGCATTCCATAATGGCCTCCATGTGAAACCCTTATACCCTCAAAAGATATGCTTGCCCTAATTAGGGTTTTTCTTAAATTAGCATTAGGGTTTCTAATTTAAAATTAGACCAATAATTAATAATTAATAATTAATTATTAATGAGACCAAATAATTAATATTTGATTAAATCAATCAAATATTAATATCTCCTTCAATATACGTCGGATCCTCAAACCGATCGAAGCAGGTGAATCAGGGAGTGATTCTGCACATGACCATACCAAAATAAAGGTGCTCCACTGCATATCAAATATCCCTAAAAAGTAGGAGCCCTGGCCAAATATGTCTGAAATAACCTGAATGAAAATCAAATGTAGAAACCCTGTGAATCAAAGTCAATCCAAGCTCCATTATGACCCTCTATCCATCCTATTAGCCTACGAAGGTCGTGTAATAGGCTAATCATCAAGACTGTCAATGTCCCAGAAAAAGGGGACATGACAGAATGTGATCATAGATTTTCTAGGGGGTATCACTACTCACTTTGGGGCTCCTCGCACCATCATTTTAGATAATGCTAAAGCATTCTTGGGGTCTAAAGTATCTAACTTTGCCTTGAGACATGGAATATATCTGAAAACTTCATCTAACTATTACCCTCAAGGTAATGGTCTGGTAGAGTCAACCAACAAGAACTTGATAACACTCATCAAAAGAGTAGGGGCTAATCATCACAAAGAGTGGTATAAAATAATTAATCTAGCATTATGGGCTGATTGAATCATGCCTAAGTAGGTGATCAAAATGTCCCCATATGAATTGGTATATGGAAAGTCTGTTGTGATTCCCTTAAGCTTGGAAATCCCTTCTCTCCAGCTGATTAAATAGATTGAAATTGAAGAAAATGGCCCTATGCAGGTCAGACTCACAGAACTTTTGGAAGTTCAGGAAAAGAGGGATATGGCCCATGATTCATTGATCAAGCATCAAGGAATGGTTAAGGACTATTTTGATAAAAGAACTTCAAATCCTAATTTTCAAGTAGGTTCAATTGTTTTGAAATGGGATGTAAGGGCTGCCAAATTGGGTCAACATACCAAATTTGAAGCATTATAGACTGGCTCGTATAAAATTTGCACGTGCAAGTAGAAGAATTCATTCAAGCTGAAGTCGATGGAAGGGGAACCTGAAGAGATTCCTATAAATGAAACTTATTTGAAGCATTTCAATTAACTTGAATCTCTGATGTATTATAGTTAAATAATTTCCCTTTCTCACATTGTTTTTTCATTATTTTTTCGCTTAAATAAGTATTTTCAAACACATGTCGACGGCTCTTTTGAAGCTATAATTTTTTGCAATTTTAATCTAGCAAAAGGTGGAGTTCTCTTTTTGAGCAAGCTCAAAAGTCTTAGGGGTCACCAGTAACTTTAGAGTAATTTTTACTCTACGTTGCTTTCTGATTCTCGATCACACACTGCAAGTTGTTCCTACATACCTTGGTCATGGTGGCAGAGGGTTTGAAATAGAGCATGGGTTTGTTTCTTTTGATTCATTTTCTATCTAAGTGTCGAGGTGAAATAGGGGCTACCAAGTGGCATAGTCTGAGTATAGGTTCTCTTTCCCCCTTTTCTGTTTCCTTCATTTCATTTTGCCTAAATGTTGAAATCGAGTGGAAGCTGCCAAGTGTCACTTTTCAAAACACAGAGCCAACCAACTGGCATCATCCGAGTTTATTTTCATAACTTTCCAAAAAGTCACAGATCGTGCCATGTATCTAATAGCAACTCATTGGAAGTCACCACGTGTCGGCATCCGCATCTCGTATCGGCACCCACATTCATTCGATTTCTCGACAAAGGTTTTTCAACAAGCTAAGTATTAGGAATCAGGTAGAAAGTGCCAGGTGGCAGTAGTGGAAGGCCTTGGACTACTTTTCAGAGAACGACAGAGGTCACCACATGTCAGCATTTGAGAGATAGTTGTTTCAACATTTTTGGTTCAATGCCTCGATTAAAGTGTAAATGGCACACAGTGTTAAACTGTTGAACCATTGAACCATTTTGGTTCATCAGGCAGTTCAAGGGAGTGTCCCAAAAAACCAAAGGGGTCAGGTACCTTTTTTGGAAGGTAGAGAAGCGTCATTTCATTTTATCTAAGTATCAAAGAGCGGTGGAGGCTGCCAAGGGTCACTCCTCGAGCCCCTTTCTACTCCATCCTCAAAAATAGTGGAAGACGCCACATATCCTTAGTAGGAGAAGCAGAAGATGCCATGTATCTTCTCAAGAATAGTGGAGGCCACCGCGTGTCAACTCTCAAGAGACCATCTTCGGGCTTCATTGCCAAATAAAATTGTGGTGGGTCCCAGGTGTTATTCCAAAAGTCTACAGAAGCTGCCAAGTGTCACCATCCATAAGAGTCTAAAATGTGCCCCAAATGATTCTATCACATAGCTAAAGAGAAGCTGAGAGAGCCACGTGTCTTCAATGAATCAAGCGAAAAGTGCCAAGTGTCATTCTCTAGTGCCTTCTAAGTAATAAGGGGATTTTTTAAGAAATTGACTAAGTGTCCTCTCTCATTTCAACATAATAGAGTGTTTCGTGTATCTATTGCCATAAAGTGAAATGGAGGGAAACTTGGCTAGAGTTAATTTGAGTAGATGGAACAGTTCACTGGGTAGATTTTTGGGGCCGACAAACATTGAATGCACCATATGTTTGTCCCTTGTGAGTTAAGGGCGGAGTAGAATTGCGTGGGAAAGGGAGCGATGGAAGGAGACATCCGAGGCTATAAAAGAAGAACTGTAAAGAAGAAAAAGGGGGGACTTTCTAGAGTTTTGACCAGTAATATCATTTGATTTTGTCTCATTTTCTTGAGTTGTAAAGTTGATGTAACTATGCATGTTTCTATGCCTTTTATGTGGCTGAATGAATTAAGAAGATTGAACTCTATGCCTTGGTTGATGTTATCTGTGTCATTTACAAAGTAGTCTATACTATAGATTTTCTAGTGTTGTGATTAAGAATGTCATTTGCTTTTGTCTCATTTTCTTGAGTCGAAAGTTCTACATAATTATACGTGATTTCTGCGCCTCTTATGTGATTGAAAGATTCTATTAAGAAGATTGAACACAATGCCTTTGTTGACATTTCCTGTATCTCAGCAAAAGGAGCCCCTGTTGTGAGCCTCTGTTTCTATTATTTCAATCTTTTACATTGATCATACACTTGTCTGCTCTTAAATGTAATTGAATCCTCTATATAGTCTCACTATGCTCAGGTTAGGATTAGGATTACACTCAAGCGCATCTCCATAGTTAGGTTTCATTTCTTGCATTTGCATTTTTATTTAATTTCCTATCCCTTTTCTCCCAACACTTGAAATAAAAGAAGAGACCAGTTTCTCTAAAATATGGAGGTTGTTTCAAGCCACAATATCCCACAGCTTGAAACTTCCCATTGTTTTTGATTAGAATCAAGCGCAATTTTCATCATCAACAATATATACGGCTCGATGACCTAATCTATATAGCTAAAGTTTGAGGAGAGAGCAATTGATTGATGTCATTGATGAACTCCCACATCTATCTAATATCTCAAACCAAACTAGATAAACTAGACATATAAGAAGCTAGTACCATATAGATATATAGGGCTCACCAACCCATAGATTTTATTATCATTAGGGGATATGCCAAATCCATATGGCCCAACTGAAATACTTAGTTAGGATTATGTATTTTGTATGGTGAGAATTTGGATTCTATCTTCATTATGGTGAGTTGGGATTATGTTATTCTATATGGCCACCCTTTTAAGAAGCTACCAATCATAGGGGGATATGTACATATACAAGGGTGTTCCTCTGGACATAATAATGAAGAGACATTACCCATACCTAATTAGGCCAAATATCCTTTGAGATCTAAAATGGTGGTTAGGGTGGTGGAGAATGAAGGCAATGGAGGTTTATTTAGGGACATGGGAAAGAAGGGGAAATATAAGGTAAGGGGTAGGACATCCAATTTTTATCATACTAAAAAAAATGCAAAGATAGAAATATCTCAAATGAAACAACAAAATTTAATAGGGTCCCTTAGAGTAGGGCACACCCCTAATAAGTTGACCCAATGATCCTTTTGTCCCTGAATATTAAAGGGTTGGGAAATCCCTCTAAAATTTTTTCCATTAGGAGGTCAATTGATTCTCTTAATCCTAACATGATTATGATCTATGGGAATAAGGGGGAAGGGAAGAAGATATTTAAGGATTTCTCTAAAATATTGAGGAATTCAAATTTCCTAGTTGTTGATTTTGATGGGAAATATATGGTATTGATCTTTGGATGGTAGGTTTTAACTCTAAGGTTAGTTAATTAGATCATTATGCATTCAAGGATTGGTACTAAACTCTAATCTATGGATTTAGGCAAAACTTTCTTTGTCATTAATATTTATGATCCATACGTGGAGAGATTACCTTTTTGGGATGATTATTTCACACATGATTCTTTGTGATATGATAATATTATTCTAGGTGGGATTTAATTCTTAATATCAATAGAGCATAAATGTGGGGAAGGCTGCTAGGGTCGACCTATTTGTTGATTAATTTTTGTAAAAATTTGAGGAAGCTTGGTTGGTGGATATGGAACCAAATAAGTTGTTTCCAACTAGGAGAATAATGAATACTAGTGATGAGAGAGTGGCTAATAGATTGGATAAGTTTTTGATCTCTGATTCTATGTTTAATGGATTGAATAAGACTAGGTTCTGGGTGGATTTTGGAGGGAAATTAGACCATCTTCCTATAGTTATATAAATTGGAAAAGAAGATCATAAACCCAGAGTCCCTTTAAATTCAATCCCTCTAGTTGTAGGATGAAGATTTTATCTCCTTAGTAAAATATGAATGGTCTACCCATGATGCTTCATCCTAGGAGTCAGCTAGCATCCAATTTGTTTCCAATTTAAAACATGTTAAGAAATTTGTTGTGAGGTGGGCTTATAATAAGCACATAAAGGAGGAATAAGAGCTTATTTCATTATAACATCATATTTATCTTTTTTAAAACTTTGAGAAATATTTTAATTAGACTACTAAGTCCTTGCTCAAAATTTTGGAACAAAAGAAGAGGAGATTATTAGTAGATCGTGAAGCTCAATGGAGACTTGAAAATTGAACCTTATGGTTGGAAAATAGAGATGAAAATTCTAAATATTTTCAAAAAATTTCCAATCATAGAAAAATAAGAACATTATATGGAAAATGTAGAAGGGGGATGGGTCCAAAGCTATGTCATTCAAGGAGATTACAAACATGGGGGTTTCTCACTTTGATAATTTGTACAAGGAACCTAACAGGGTTAATATTATAGAGATTGATAAAATATAATCACTATTTTATAGCTTTGTTAACAAAGAAGTTAATGGGATATCAGTGGAGGAAGTCGCTAAGGAAGAGTTGAAGTCTTCTTTGTCATCCTTTCAAAAGGAAAAAATATTGAGGCCTGATAAGTGTATAGTTGAATTATTTTAGGGGTTTTATGACTTTAGCTTCAAGGACTAACTTAGAGTGGTGGAGGATTATAGGGAAAATGGAAAGGTTTTGGGTGATTTCAACATTAATTTCATTGCACTTATCCCCAAATAAGACATTCTAACTTCTTTTGATGATTTTAGGTATATCTCTCTATGTAACTGCATCTATAATATTATTACTAAGATCATTGCCATTAGACTAAAAAAGGTATTGTTTAAAACCATATATAATGAATAATTTGTGTGCTTGCATGGTCATTAGATTCACAAAGTCATTGGGGTGGCTCAAGAGGGGTTGCATTGTATTAAAACTAAGAAATTGCATGCTAAAGTGATGAAGCTAGATTTTTCTAAGGTATATTATAGAGCTAACTAGTTATATCTACACTTGTTGTCAATATATATTGGATTATGTGTTTATATGGTGAACTAGATCATGGGTTGTCTAACCTTAGTTTCATTTACCATATTAATTAATGGTTCTGCTTTAATTTTTTTACCTTTTAGAGGATTGAGGTTGAGATGTCCTCTCTCCCCTTTATTTATTTTTTGTTGATTGTTGAAGGACTGAGTCATTATATTATGAAAGATAAGATAATGGGCATGATCAAAGGCATTAAGGTTATAAAATCCACATTTTTTACACACCTACTCTTTGTGGATGATGTGTTGTTATTTTTTGATGTCTCTAGGAGGGATATCTCTAAGTTAAAATAGTTATTTGAATCTTTCTTTGAGGCTACTGGGATGGAGATAATTTTTTATAAGTCTTCTATCTCTTTAAATAGGATGGGGGACAATCAATTCATATGGGTTCTTTAGTTTTTTCCTTTTCACCGTGTTGATCTTCAATTTGGTTTCAAGTATTTGGGTTTTTACTTGAACCAAATGACTATGGGAAAAGTGATCGGCATTGGACATTGGTTAAGGTTGAAAAAAGGATTAATGTTTGGTATAATAAATGGTTTTCCCTAGAAGGCAAAATAACTCTCTTTAAGTCTGTTATAGTAACTATTCCAGTCTATTGGCTTTCTTTATCCCATATTTTGAAAGTAGTTTTGGAGAACATTAAGAAGAAAAGTTTTAAATTTTTATGGTCAGGTGGGAAGGATAAAAATGTCATTCCCCTTTTTAAGTGGAATTATTTGGCCAAGCTAAAGGAAGATGGTGGTTAAGACATTAAAATTTTACATTCTTTTGGGATGACACTTTATGCTAAGATAATCTAGAGGCTTAACTCTAAGGATGGGTTGTGGAAACAAACAATTGCATAAAAGTACATTAAACCTCTCATAATCTAATAGTGGATATGAAGTATCATTAAACCTATTCATAATGTTTCCTTAATGTGGAAGACATTACATAATAAATATTTAACCTAGGAATTTCTACATAAAATAAGTTGGCATGGTCATGGATGATGTTTTTTGTGAAAAATAAAGGATGAGACAATCAATCATTTATTGATTACTTTCAAATATATTGTTAAAGTATAGAATGGTATGGAAGTGGTGACATGCATCAAGGGAAAATGGTAGGGGACATTTATGGATGAGTGTTTGGATAAGTGGTATATGATAAGTGTATTTAGGGCTTTTAGGGCCTTACCTTTGATTGTGTCCTAGGGTATTTGGTTGGCTAGGAATGCTTCATTTTTTATTGATTGTCATATCCCTAATTTGAAATGTTCATCCCAAATTCATACTATTATCAAAAAATTTGAGCACTAGAAGAAGACTAAGATTCCTAGACAATTATTTCATCCTCCAATTGATAGTTATGGTACATTGGTTACTTTGATGGTGTTAGCCAAGGTATATCTACCATGCATGGGGCAAGTGATATCATTTTACTTAATTCCTCTCATTTCATCAAGTCTTAGGTATGGATTGGAGGAGGAACTAATAATTTTGTTGAACTAATGGCCCTTCAAATTTTAATACATTTGGATGGAAATAAGGGGGTAAAAAAGATTCAAGTTTTTGGTGATTTTGAGTTTGTTATTAAATGGTTAAATGGGGCCTACAAACTTGAAAATTTGAATTTGATACCCTTGTATAACCAAATTAATAAGATGTGTCAATTAATCTCCATTATTTCCTTTCAACATTTTTTCAATGAACTCAACACTGTGGCGAACTCTTTATCAAAGGAGGGATTGCTGATGGAGGTGGACAAATGGACAACTACTATGTAAGTTATAGAGCTAGGATTTATTGAGATATGGACAAACTAGCCTCTCTCCCATAAACAAATAGAAAGGGAGAATTGCCAATTGATCTCTTAGGAGTAATCTTGTTAGCCCATAAGGTTGTCTTTAACTTGTTGTGCCATGCCCTTTGATTATTCTCCAATGTCCTCTTGATGATCTTGATGGGATTGTTGTTAGTAGACTCAACCAATCCATTACCTCAAGGGTAATATTTAGATGAGGTACTAAAGTAACATACATTCCTATTTACCCAATCAAAAGTTTTAGCACTTATGAAAGAAAGTACATTATCAAAAATGATAACATGGGGAAATCCAAACCTTGTTATAATGCTCTCATAGAACTCCAAGATAACATTTTCACTTGCCTCCTTTAATGCAATGACCTCTACCCACCTTGTGAAGCAGTCAATAGCAGCAATATCCATTTGTTTCTAGCACTTCATGGAGGGTTGATCATACCAATGAAATCAAGACCTCATTACATGAAAGGTTGGTTTACTTGGATAGGATTTAATGGAAGGGCTACAAGTTTTTATTTTCCTACAAATAAAGCACATTGAGGACACTTTTTAGCCCAATGGTAATAGTCCTTAAAAAGACTAGGCCAATAGTAACCATCCCTCATTATCTTTGCAACTATCGTTCTAGGAAAGAAATGACCTCCATATGCACCATAGTGAAACTTTTCCAACAACATATCAAACTGATCATTGTTAACACACCTCAACATCACACCATTCACATCTTTTTTGAAGAGAACACCATCTAAAAGATGGTAAGGAATGGTCTGCAATCTAAAATACTTCCTTTGAGACTTGTTCAAGATATTGGGGCACTCACCATTTTAAAGAAAACTAATAATGTCTTATGTCTAATTTTGAACTTGTATGTGATCAATTGGTTGGGGTTGAGCTTAGTTGATCAAGAATTCCTCTTTTGGCTCTTGGAAATTTGAAGCTAAATGCTCACATAATCTTTTTCCCCTTACCAAGTTTATAACCTCAATATCCACATCATACTCCATCACCTTTATAATCCACCCAACTCTCTTTTCATTAAGGTCTTTGCTTAGGAGAAACTCCTTGGTGCTAGGATGATAAACCATGATATGTATCTTGTTGTTTGAAACCATGTGTCTAATTTTTTTCAATCCTCTTATCACTATTAGAGCTTGTTTCTCAAAAAATGTATACTTGACCTCATAATCTTCTAATCCTTGGTTGAAGAATGCAATTGGTTGCTCTACCTCTTCATCATTCTTTTTGCATAAGCATAATTGAGATTATATCAAGGTTAGCAAAGGTATAGATTATGAAATATTTGGCAAATTTTGGGTTCTAGAGAGTAGGAGATTATATAATTGCTTTCTTGATTGCCTCAAAACTACCCTTACCTTCCTTTATCCAAGCAAAAGCTTGGTTCTTCTTAAGCATGGCTATGATAGGCTTTACCACAGTTGTAAAGCCTAGTATAAACCCTCTTATAAAGTTTATTTTCCCTAAGAAGATTTGAAGTCATTTATTTTATTGAGGTAAAGACAAGCCTAGAATAGCCTCAATCCTCTTAGGGTCAATAGACAAGCTTTGTTTTGAAACAATATGACCCAATAACTTACCTTCATGGACAACAAAGATGCAATTTTTTGGATTAAGGGATATTCCATACTCCCTACACTTCTTAAACACCTGACTTAGATGTTCAATATGATCAGTATCACCCTTTGAAAAAATGGTTATATTGTCAAGGTACACAAGCAAAAACTTATTGATCAAACCTTTAAAAGCCATGTTCATTGCCCTTTGAAATGTAGCCCCAACATTGGATAAACCAAAAGGCATCTTGCTATAGGCAAAGGTACTCCATTTTATAGTGAAGGCTATCTTGAATTGATCCTCTTCATTCACTCATATTTGATTATAACTTGAATAACCATTAAGAAGTGAGAAGAATTGAGAACCTAAAACCACTTGAAAATTTGTTCCATGGAAAGTAGTAGATAATTATCCTTGAGAGACACTCTATTAAGATCTTAAAAATACACATAAATTTTGATCTCTCCATTCTTATTTTGTACATTTACAATATTAGCCACTTAAGTTGAGTGTTTTATAGGAAAGATAATCCTAGACTCAATCAACTTGGTTAGCTCTTTCTTCATGGGTTCCTCTATCTTGGGATTGATAGGCCTTTGTTTTTGCCTGACTGATTTAGCTCCAAGTTCTAATTCAATGGTGTGATGATCTAGACTCAGATCAAACCCTTTTAAATATTAATATTCCCAAGTAAAGATGTCATGGAACTCTTTGCATAATTTAATAAAGGCCTGCCTCTTAGATATAGAACATACCTTACCAATTTTCAAGAGCTTGTCCTTGTAAATCATGACTCTCTCATAATTATCTTATTTTTTTTGACATGCTCACTCTTTCTTTTTTATTTTGATCATCTTCATTGAAAACACTCTCCAAAGTAATCAACCCCTTAGTTATCTTGTTTGTCTTTAGTTGAATAACTTGTTCTTCATATTGATTATGCAGTCTCTTTTGGTTCCTTGAAGAGAATCCTACCTCATTTTGTAAGAAGTGTGCAATATGTTCATCACTTTCAAAAACTTGCCATGATACTTTATTATCTAGAATAGAATGCCTCACAATGACCTTGATATGAGACTAATCATTCTCCTTTCCTACATCAACAATTGCATCAAACTGTGCTCCTAGGACAACCAATCTATCAATGTGTTTATTTAAATGCCTTGGTATGGGTTGTATGTTGAAGGAATCAAAGTATTCAATTAGGTCCCATACCCTATGCTTGTAGGATTTAAGTAAGGGATTCTTGGATGTAGCTTGATTTCTCACTTGGTGGATGAGCAACTCACTATCCCCATAAACCTTCAAATTCTTGATTGCTTTCTTCTTTGCCCATTGGAGGCCAAGAACTAGGACTTCATATTCTGCCACATTGTAGGTGTAGCTGAAGTGGAATCTATATGAGGAGTAGTATTGATTCCTTGATGGAGAAACTAACATGACACCAACTCCCACACCTAATTTTCTTCTTGAGCCATCAAAAAACATTTCCCATATTCTTTCAAGTTCATGGTCTTTATTAGTGAGTGAAGGGATTAAAACATCCTTTTTATGTATACAATAAACTCTAAAATTAGTTTCTTCTATGAAATTATATGGATCAAGTTCATGCATTTTAGTGTTTTACTTATCAAGGAAAAGATCATAAATACCTTCAAGGGGTAAGATGCTTCACCATCCATAACACCTTCTTTTTCTTTACTAATTAGATAATTTTGATTTGAACTTGTCTCCATGTATGGCTCAATATGAAACCTTGATAAGGGCTGCGTCCATATAGCTACTTTAGTTCCATATCTTGTTTTAAAAACTAGAAAAGACTGGTCAATAGAAAGGTACCATCCTATCTTAGTTGTGAAGTCCCTTGACAAGCAAATAGCAAAATGAGATGGAAGGTCTACCACCATAATGTCTTGTAAAATAGGGAAACTTGGGAAATCATGTAGAAATAATTTAAGACCTCTGACAAATTACACTATCTTGGTTGGAGTCCCATCAAGCTACAACACATCTTTACTATGTGATTTATACTTCAATCCTAACTTATCAACCACCACCTTAGGCATGACAATGGTACTAGCTCCCCTATCTACAATACAATTATGAACCAACTTGTCTCCCATAATGAGTGTGAGTTATAAGGGTGGAGGTTTTTTAGATTTTGTGGATAGATCTAAGACATGAATTGGAGAATTGGTAAGGGCCACACTATTGTGTTTTGAAGTTTGAAGGGCTACATGAATGTTTTCAAGTTATTCTTGTAAGAGCTCCTTTTGGCCAAGCATATGTAAGACTTCCCAAAGAGATATGCTTATCTTGGCATTCTTCAAATAATAAAAAATGTTTGGAAGGGAAGTATTAAACTTTTATTACATTCTTTAAGGTAGTGAGGGAGTCTAAACCTGCTTCATTATAGGCTTGACAACCCTACTTACATTCTAACTTTGTTAAGGGGCATGACTGGTAGTAGGTATTGTACTAGGATTCACACTTTTTAGCCTTGGAGAGGCATCAATTGGAGTCACATGTAATCTTGGAACATCTCCCATAGCTCTCTTCTTGGATCTTGTGTTGGCTTTAATTGATGTACTTTGATTCAACACATAATCATCCTTAGCTTGAAATTTCATCATACCTACACTCTGGCTACTACTTTCTGCATGAATATCCCTTTGGTTGGGATTTGCTTCTTTTGATGACATGTAAGGAGTAGTTTCTTCTTGTGCCACCAAAGCTTGGTTGTCTTCTCCACCATCATGCATAAACTGACCTTGAGGTTGTCCCCATAGTCTAAATTATCCTCACCTTAGACCAGATTAGCATGTACTAGAACAACAACCTTCATAGAAAGAGTGGAATTAGGATTATAGGCATTGGGTTTCCAAATGAAACCTTATTGACCTTGTCCCCTTCCTTAGTAGTTATATTGGGGTGGAGCTCTATAGCTTTATTAAGGATAGGATTGATGGTTAGGTGAAACATTTTATTGAAACTCAGCTTGCTTGAGCTGAGCTCATAATGATCAGATCTCTTCATATTTATCAATAACATTATCCATATTCTTGGGAAAGGTTATCTACTTGACATTAGTGTTATAAACTTGTGGTACACTTGGAGCTTCAACTGAACTATGAGATAGTAAAGTCATGTAAACTCTTAGAGGTAGCTTTCTAGCCTATATTAATCTATTCTTAGCTTTAATAGCTATCTCATATATGTCTATTAGATTTAATCCTCCCATTGACTATAACATCACCACCACATTAGTACCAATACCCTTGAGATAAGTGGGGAACACAAAGCTCGAAGGAGGTCTCATGATAAGTGGCAACCTATGCCATGTCATTTGAAATATTTCATTAAAATCTCCCATGGATTTATTAAAGCCTCTCTTTATCACATTAAACTAATGGATCATCAAAGTATGGTCACTCTTATTCTCAAATCTAGTCACCAAAAATTCCCCAAAGCCATCCCAACTTGTAATACAACCACCTTCCAAAGTCCTAGACTAGTCAAGTACCTTACCTCTTAGAGACATGTCAAGCAATCTAACGGCTATGTTGGCTTGAGTGACATTATGGAAGTTATATAAATTTGAGATGTCCCTAATATGTTCAGATGGGGTAATAGGACCCTCTCCATTGAAACCAGGAGACTCTTGGTAGCATTGGGAGGAATAGGGTCATATGCAAGAAAGTCAATTGGATTTCAGGTATTAAAGGCTGGGGAAGGTTTCTACCTATCCATTTCTCTTATTTTCTCTTGATATCCTATTTCTCTAACTTCCTCAACCTCTTCTTCATCTTATTCTCCAAAACCTCCTTTCCAAGGATATCTAAGTGCTGGGAATGGTTCAGGGCATTGTTCTTCAAGAAGAGATTCAGCTAGAGGGGCTTGATCAGAGTCCTAGATGACCTAGTGAGGACCATAAAGTATAATATGGAAAACTTAATCTACAAATAGAGATTCCTTTTGGAGTCACCAAATGTTGGATTAAGAATATTTCTATAGCCTTAGGCTTGTTAAGACTAGCATTCACCTTGACATGTAAATATTTTGTCCCACTAGACGTGCCAAAATTGTTGTCTCCAAATCTTTCACCCTAGAAGAGAGTGTTCAATCCTCTCCTAGATTTGGGAAATGTTGGGACATTTCTAGGCATGTGGATATACTTATAGAGGAAATGAACCCCTAGATTTAAAGGGCTAGCTCCCTGAAAGTATCTCTACAAAACAACCTCTGTCTAAACCAATTTAATTGAAGGGAAAAGAGTTAGAAATTACATAAAGAAACCTGTTCTAAGAATGGTGATGCACCAAGATTATCTTCCACATGAATAACATACCCTAGTGCATGATACAATAAAATACATAGATGATTTTTAATCTATAAATATTATAACACAAATATTTTAGTATAGAGGTGAGATGTATGAAATGACACAAGGCAAATGAACTAAAAGACAATCTATACATTCTAATAATAATTATACAAAAGCATAAATTCAACACATTTAGATGCACTCCATATGACTTGGTAGACCCAAAACTCTTTCTCAAACATGAAGGACAAAGGATATAAGGATGAAAAACATCACTTATTGTCACTATATGTCATTTACACACTTAGGCAATTGCTCAGAAATTCAAAGAAAAAGACTTGTATCAATTCTTAAAGGCAAAACATGACAGCAATTCAGTATGGAATCACCATACATTGTGTGGTTATTTTTACACTAGCACAAGGGATGTATATATAGTAGAGAGGAAGTGAGAGGGGGAGGCCTTTGGGTGCCAAAGAGAGGAATCAATTTGTTAGGAGTCTCCATGTCTAGCTGCAACCATCTTTGCCAATGATGCTCATTTGGGCCATCTGATTGATCCATGTCACCTCCCTTAAACACTCTTGACCTGCTCTCTCAAAGATGATTCTCTAATAATTTCCCAATGGAATCAAGATATTTTGAGTAATGGCATCAATGTGGTTATTACAAGAGAGTCCACCTATTGTAGATTTATCTTGATGCTAATATCTTCCCACTAGCTTGTTGAGGTGTGCAATAATGCAGGGGAGAGTTATTTTCATTCTATTAGCCTTGTCTTCTTCCTTTGATTGGTCATCAAAAATGACTTGGATCTTGATCTGGTCAATGGTGAGATGATCCCTTTGATCCTTTAATGGATGGAGAATGTAAGCCCTTAGATTCTTGAGATCCTCTTGTTTGAACACCAATGACTATTCCATCATCCTAAAGTTGATGTCCATATAACCATCATTCTTCTTGGACAATTTATTCAAAGGCATTTCTTTCAGGCCTTTTGGAGTGTCTCCTTGGAAAGATTGTTTCAGCCAAAATGTATAAAACAATTATTTTGGGCTTTCTAAAAGTGTCCCTTCAAAAAAAATTTGAAGGAAACTTTTGTCAGGAATAACCCTTCAACATTCTCATTTCGTCTCTCTGAAATCCTAAACATGCCCTTCGGCATTCTTGAAATGTCCCTTTGGAAATCTTGAAAAGGACACTTTCCCAAGAAAAGAACCTTTAAGGAAAGTGTGTAGGGAAATTTGCATAGAAAAAGACCCTTAGAAATTTTGCAAGTGACCACTTTTTTTGAAGGAGAGACCCTTTGGAAGAATTGTGATTGTCCCTTTCTTGAAGAAAAGGCCCTTCAGAATTTTTGTAAGTGTCCCTTTGGAAACTTTTTAAAGGACACTTTTAGACTTTTTAAAAGGAACTTGCATTAGTAAAATTCTCTTTCAAAAAGCTTTACGTGTCCAATTCCTTTGGACTTTTTCAAATAATTCTTTCGAAGAATTGTTTCAGATAAAATGTCCACAACAATTCTTTTGAAAAAATTGTAAGGATCAATTCTTTCAGAGAAATTGAAAGTACCTTTCAAAATTTTACAAGTGACCACTTTTTATAGAAAAATACCCCTCAAAAACTTGAAATGCACCCTTCAGAAAAGTTCAAAATGTCTCTTCTCAAGAGAAAAAGACCCTTCAAAATGATTGTTTCAGACAAAAAGTCTGAAACAAATCCTTTGAAAAAGTTGCAAGAGACAATTCTTTCAAAGAAAATGTAAGGGACATTTATTTCAGAACTCTCATAAAGTACCCTTTATAAAACATTTATTAGACACTTTCATGAGAAAAAGACCCTTTGACAGAATGAAAATGTTCCTTTGGAAATATGGAAATGTCCCTTCGCTTTAGAAATGATCCTTCAAAAACCCTAAAATGTACCCTTCAGAAAACCTAAAAAGGACCAATTCCTTCAAACCTTTTTGTTTCAAAAAAAAGTCCAAAATAATTCCTTTGAGACTTAGACAAAAACTTGAAACAAAGGCTTCTGAAGGAAATAACACTTGGTCTTTTTTGTTGCGGGGATAAACCAATAAGGATGCTGCACTTAGCCAAAAGAAAGATGCAAAACTTGGGTGTAAAAGTTGGCTAAAAATTATACAAGTGGTAATTAGAGAAGAATATTGCATAAATGGTCAATAACTTAGTTGGGGATATTTCAATCAGTTATGGGTTAGAGGTTATTTATACTAACTTTGAGCTAGACCATTAGGTTCTTCTCTTTAGTAGATCATGTGATGGGGATTCTATATTTATGGAGGTTAGATCATAGGAATTATCTTTGAATTTGGAATGTCTGAGGATCAAAGGTGAGAATTATATGGAAGGATATGTTAGAAGTAGAATCCAAATTGATGAGTTTCCTAGTTAATCATTAGGTGATTATCCTTCATAGGTCAAGAAGGTTTCAGTTGTAAAGAAGAGGAAAATATTTCTTAAGCCAAAAGAAGGTACAAAAAATTTGGTATTAGGTGAAGATATTTTATTACATCAAGTTCTAAATAAGAAAGCTAAAACATTAACTAGATGATTTTTTGGTAGATCATGCTCATTTAAGACTTTGATGGAATGGATAGTTTCTATCTAGTCCTCCCCTTGGGTATGTTCCAAATTTCTATCTCTTGGCTCAAGGATGGCTAGTTTTTCATTTTAGGATGACAAAAGATGTGAATATTTTATAGATAAAATGGTTCTGAGGTAATTTTGATTTGAGTCTAAAGAAATGGTCTCCATGTTTCAACTTGAGAAAGGAATCCAAAGAAATACAACCTATTTGGGTCAATTTTCTAGGCTTACCTTTGGAATTATGGTCTATTCAAATATTTCAAGAGATTGGGATCTCTTTGGGAGCATTTTTGGACTAAGATGAGGAGATATTAAAGAGTAAATCCCACTCCTTAGCTATAATATTATTTGATATGGATCTTAGTGAAGGTCTTATAGAGGTTATTGAGATTTACAGTGTCATATGAAAATATGTTCAGATTCTTGATTATTCAAAAGTTCCATTTCGGTGTGCACGATTCCATGTTTATGGTCATTTAGATGATGCCTACTCATTAAAATTTAATAGATAGATTTGGATACCTAATATACTGGATCATTCCATTCCTATGAGGATAAAGTAGAGTACAGTGAATATACAAGTTGAAGGGAAGAACATCGAAGGATGTAGAGCATTTTTGTGTCAATTAGAAAAATTTCAATGTGAGTATGGGCACGACAATTTTAAAGTAATAGAGCACATGCCTAATAATCTAAAAAACTTTGAATTAGTATAAGTGGTTATCACTCAATAAAATTTGGTTTTACCTAGGTTAGATGCTACTTTGGATACTTTTGAGCGGGACTAGAATGAAGTTTTGGATGTTAGTAAGGAAGGTTTGATTGTGGAGTTGAAAGAGCCCAAGTCTCTTATGTCTACTCTTGGCACATAGAATAATAATCTCTTATGTTTTAAAAAACCTTCTACTAAACTTCATTTTTTTAATATTGCCTTGGATAAGGTGATGTTTTTTGCATCCTCTCTTACCTTATGTAAAATCATTGGTTATTTTCTTCTAACACCAACACATAGGCTATCCTTAGAGGAATATACTCAACTTCTTTCATATTCAAGGTGGTTTGGTGATGATATTATTGAGAACTAATGTGAGAAATATAGTCATATTTTGGACTTAAATCCTTGAAATTGTGTTTTTAATCCTCTTGAGATTCACCTCATTTGGGTGTAAAGTTTTCAATCTATATATAGAAAAAATAATCCTCTACTAGATTGGAGGAAAGGGTTATTATTACTAAAGGAAATAGTTATTATCTTAGATCTATAAATAAGGTTGGTGAGGATTTTGTGATGAAATTTTTGGGTGGTATCATACCTTATTTTGAGAGGGTGAAATGAAAAACTGATATAGGAAGGAAGTCATTTATTAAACATGCTAAAATTTAAGTTATAAGGGACATACAAAGTGGGATATAATAAACTATTATTTGGGTACTTAGAGCACAAAAACCTTCCAAAATAGTCTCTTAATATTATTTCTCTCTCTCAACTTATGGGGGATGGGAAGTGACTCCAAAAAATGCTCTGAGGAGGTTATTCAAGCTACACAATCCTGAATTTATTTTTTACAAGATACTATGATCGAGGTTTTAAAAGCAAAAAATATTTTTCATTATTTTATGAAGGATTGGGATTTGATTTATTTGGACTCTGAGGGGAATTTTGGAGGACTCATTTTGGGATGGAAGAAGAGATATTTCAAACACATTAATTATTTATTTCTTGACTTAGGGTTAGGGGTTCAATTGTATTATTTTCAAAAGAGTTTGACTATGTTGTGGTCAATTTATATGGGCCCTATGATAATAAAATTATATTCTGGGATAGGTTGATGGAAATGGATTTTCTAAAGGATAATAAGCTTATCTTGGGAGGTGATTTAAACTTGACATTGAATAAAACTAAGGTTTTGGGGTCTACTAGGAGGTTGGATCCTTTAGCTGATTACTTTGTTCATAAATTTAAATAAGTGGGTTTAGTGGACATTGAACCTATAAAATTTGTTCCAACCTAGAGAATTAATAGGTTAGGGGATGATTATATTTCCAAAAGATTAGACAAGTTCTTTATTCTGAGGCTATCCTAGATGAGGGTGAAAGGATTCGATCTTGGGTTGAAACTAGTAGTGACTTGAACCATTTTCCTATTTTATTGCACTTGGCACCAAGGGTAGTAAACCACCAATTCCATTTAAGTTCAATAATTTATGGTAGAGGATGTGGAGTTTCATGCACTTTTCAAAGAAATATGAAAAGGATATGACAGTAAATTGGGGACTCAACTTGTTTTCATTTTACCATGATTTTTTTTGAATGTTAATTCAATGGTTTCTTAGTGATCTTATAACAAATCTAGACAATATGATCAGGTTCTTACTCATACTAAAAGAGATATTATGTAGTTAAATGATGCATAGGTTAATAGATTATTTAATACTTAGGATAAGACTAAGAAAGGAGAATTAGATAAATTGAAAGGTGATATTTTATTAGCTCGAGAGGATGAATGGAGAATGAAAAGTAGGGCTATATGGATAGCAGAAGGGGATGAAAATATTAAATTTTTATATAATTTTCCTAATTATTAGAAAAATATACATAGTATATGGGAGATGCCTAAAGATGATCGATCCAAAGCTAGGTATTTCTTTGATCTTGTTGACTTAAGTGTTAAACACTTCAAACAATTGCTTAAGGAGGTTAACAGAGCTAATATTATTGAGATTCTGAAACATACTACCTTATTTTCCAAATTTTATTCAGTTGAAGATAAAAAGATGATGATGGTGGTGGTTTCTAAGAATGAGCTTAAATCTATTCTCTTATTTTTTTCAGAAGATAAAAAGCCCATTCCTTGATGGATGGATTATGGATTTTTTAAAGTTTCTATGAGCTGATTGAATAAGACATGTTAAGGGTGATAGAGGAAACTAAACTTTCTATGAGTATTCCTACTAATATTAACTCCACATTTATAGATTTGATTCCTAAAAAAGATAGACCTAAAATGTTTGATGAAAGCATACCTATTTCCCTATGAAATTATCTTTATAAAATCATTGCTAAGGTCATTGCTAATAAAATTAATAAAGCTTTTATGACTCTATTACTAAATAACAATTTGGTTTTCTGAGTGGAAGATAAATTCATGATTTCGTTGGAGTTGTTCAATAAGGTTTAAACTCTATCAAACTTAAGAAATTGTCTATTACTATCATCAAATTAGATCTACCAAAATATTATGATATAGTGAGTTGGTTGTATTTCAAATTATTGCTTCTTCATATTAGTTTCAATTCACAAGTCATTGATTGGATTATGGGTTACCTATCTTTGGTCACTTTTATTGTCATTATCAATGGCTTAGCCTCTAAAATTTTCAAGTCTAAGAGAGGGAGTCATCAGGGTTGTCCTTTATTTTTGATTATTTTTCTATTGGTTGTTGAAGGTTTAATTAGAGCTATCAAGGATGTTAAAAGTTTTGGGTTGCTCAAAGGGATCAAAGTTGGAAATACTATTTCTCTAACACACCTCTTATGCATTGATGATGTTTTATTTTTTATGGTTCTCTCAGGGATGTGATTATGATTAAATACATTTCAGAGGCTTATTTTATTTCCACATGGATGAAGATAAATATGCATAAGTATACTCTAAATTGTCATGATCTTTTTTGATGTTGAGGAGAGGTAGATTTTATAGATTCTTCCCTTATTTAAGACCAATTCCCACTCTAGTATCAAATATTTAGGTTTTGTTTAGAAGCCTCATGCTTATGGGAAATAGGATTTGAAGTGGTTGATGGACAAGATCGATAAGTATATCAACTTGTGGTGTAATAGGTGACTCTCTTTATATGGGAGATTGACTCTTATGAATCCTATTTTACAATCCATCCCTATTCACTAGTATGGTTTAGCTCATATCTCGATTGTAGTCTTGGAAAAGATATAAAAGAGATGTTTTAAATTGATTTGGACCAACAAAGAAGACAAATTAGGTATTGAATTAGCTAAATGGGCTAGTATCACCAAGCCAAAGGATGAAAGGGGTGGGGGTTGAAAAATATATATCAATTTGGCAAAGAATTGGTGTCAAAGAGTCTTTAGATACTTATTTATCATGATAGTTTATGGAAAAAGGTCATTGTGTATAAATATATGGAGCCCCTTTCCTTAGTGAAGTGGATAAGGAACCCTACTAAATCTTCCTCTAATTTCTCTATCATATGGAAGGATTTAGTACTAGATTTACCATTGGTTGGTAATTGGCTGGCTTGGAAAACTGATAATGGTGGAAACATTAGGATTGGGGTAGACCCTTGGGTGGGGAGTGGTAACACATATAAGCTTTTGATTAACATTATTTTACAATTGTAGGACTCTAGTTTTGCTACTTTATCTCATGTTGTTGATCCTACTACTACCTCTTTATGACAACAAGGGTGGTTAAAGACACATCATTTGGGTCTCATAGGAAGAGATGGTGAATACTAGGATTTTTTTTGGGTATTTCGGCCTGCAACCATGTTCAGATCATAGAAGGAGTCAAGAAAAAACTTAACTAGATTATAAATCGACATAAGGGAGATTAATCTAAAAATTTTGGTTACAAAACTTTTGACTCTTTTGATAGACCTATAAATTAGTTATGATGTTGGAAACCCATAGGTCAAATCTCCATTAAAAATTAGAACCTTCATGTGGTTGTCTCCAAATAATAAAATCTTAACTTGGGGTAATTTTTTAAGAAGAGCTTGGTAGGGACCAAGAAGATGTACTTTGTGTAAAGATAAATTTGAAACCATTAATCATTTATTGGTTGACTATCCCCATTTTCATGATAAATGGGATGACTTGGTTGTTTTTATTAGGAGTCAAGGTCCTTGGCATGGGGATTCACTTGAAGCATGCATGTAAAACTGGTTTTCTAATATGAATTTAAAGTTATTTAATGCTTTACCCTTTGTTGTGGCATGGGGGATATGGTTGGATAAGAATGCTGACATCTTTAAAAATACTTATATTCCTCCTTTTCAAATAGTTATATAAATTCTTAATGTTTTTGAAGGCTTGAAGAAAGATATGAAAAATAAGGCTCTTAGATATATTTCTCTGGTAGTGATAGATTATTCAATACCTTGAAGATACTTCATTAGGAATAATAAAGGTATTCTAGTTTTATGTGGTGTTGGTAGTGTCCTATACATCAAAAACAATAATTTTATTTAGTAAAAATTAGGTTTAGGGATGGTACTAATATTTTTTATGAATTACATGCTCTCAAATTACTCTTAAATATTACTTTACATGGTAATAACTCAAGGTTACAAGTGATGGGTGACTCACAAGTGGTTATAAATTAGATGTTTAAGGTTATAATAATGGATAGCCTCATCTTGACTCCAATATTTGATTATATTAAACATATCAAACCCAATACAATGGCTAACTTATTATCCAAAGAAGCTCTACTTTTGGAATATGGATAGTGGGTGAAGATGGAGACTAATGATGGAATTCCACAACCTCCTATCTTTCATATTTTTTATGATTTATAATTGGTTCTTCTTGATGTGTGGATTTGTTATCTATGCTCTAGTTTTGCCTTCATTGAAGAGTGAATCATTGTCATTGTGACCAGTTACTCTCAACTCTTGTGAATGGGGTTGTCCTTTTTTTTGAATTTGTTATGTTTTGGTCATGTATTTGTACATATTAACATTATTCTCATCACATGGTGGTTATTTAATTTTATAATGGATTTGGTTGGATTTGAATTTTTACTAGTGTTAGGCAATGATGGGCTCTATTCTTTTGGTCTATGATGGATGTTTTTTATTGAAGATAATTTTTGATGGTGTGGGTGGGTTAATATCCTTTAGTCTAACAACCCTTATATTTAGTTAGCTCCTTGACATTGATGACTAAAAGAGTTTAGAAAACTCTCACCTAAGGTAAAATCGACAAACCATTACCATAGTAGGAAACATTCATGCATTTCTTAAATAATATCTTAGTCTATTATACATAAATAGATCATACAATAATAAATCCTCTATATCTCCAAAGCTTATCAAATACAATGAGTGTTCCTTGTATATATAGGTAAGGAAGATCAATCATAACTAAGAAATCAAGCTAAGAGATCAATCATAACTAAAAGATCAAGATAAGAGATCAAACGTGACTAAGAGATAAAACTTAGGACTAAGAGATAACTATCACTAAAGAATATAAACAACTAAAAAATATCCCCATTATTTCTAAGAGATAAATATGCAATATCTCATACTATCTAAAATAAGATAAATGAAATATCCACACATAATTGGATGGAAATAACTAAATACTTAGGTGAATATGAGCTAAGGTAAAAAACCTAATCTAATGCCACCCCCTTAAGTGAAGTTAGGGGCCAAAAATAAAGTGGCATATACATAGTATGATTCCCATCAACAAGGCCTAATCAGACACTCATGCACAATCTATCTATGAATTAATCTCTCATAAAGTGGAGAAAGGAATAAAATCCATAGGAAAAAACTCTTACCCCCCTCCCCCCCAAAAAAGAGAGGAAATGGGTCCCAATAACAAGGCCTAATGATTCAGGTTAAATTAGATAGATTTCTAATATCAAGCAACTAGAATGATTATTAGAATATGCAGGCGCAGGCTCTACCTAGAACCATGTCTGACCACTGCCTGATTATCCTCAATTGGAGAGATTAGGGACATCACAGACCTCCATTCTGTTTTGAAGCTATGTGGATTAAACACAAAGGTTTTAGACAAATGGTGGCTCAATGGTGGAATATTCCCATTCAAGGTACTCCCATGTTTAGAATAGTCAAGAAACTCCAACACATTAAACAAGAAGTTTATGGATGGAATAGATACAGTTTTGGGTAGGTTTTCTAGCAGAAGAAAAATATAATGGGAAAACTCAAGGCTATTCAGCAACTGATTGATCAAGGGGATGACTCTGAGGGCACCTTAGAAGAAGAGAACAGTCTATCTTCAGAATGGAAGAATCTGATGGAAAGGGAAGAGGTTTTATGGAAACAAAAATTTCATGTTCAATGGCTTAAAGAGGGTGATAGGAACACTGCTTTTTTTCATCTCTCATCTATGAAACATAGAAAATACAACTCAATAACTAAGCTTGTCTTGGATAATGGAGACATTATTACTGAGGATAACAAAATAGGGGAGCAAGCCAGGGTGTTCTTTCAGAATCTACTTACGAAAGAAAACAATAATGATAGAATTGATAGATCTATGAGTCAATTCATTGATAAAATCCCATGTTTGATAACAAAAGAAGACAATATGGAAATGTTAAAGCCTATATCCAATGAAGAAGTACATGTTATTTTATTCTCCATGGGCACTTTTAAAGCCCCAGGTCCTGATTGCTTTCCTCCTATATTCTTTCAAGAATATTGGGAGATTGTTGGAGTGAACCTCATGACTGCAGTTCATGATTTTTTTAGATCTGGAAAACTTTTGAAACAAGTCAATAATACCTTCATTGTACTTGTTCCTAAAAAATCTCAACCTTTACACCTTACTAATTCTAGACCCATTAGCTTATGAAACACTGTGTATAAGATATGTACTAAACTGTTGGTTTTGAGAATTCAACCCTTGCTTGACAAAATTATTTCTCTTGCTCAAAAAGGTTTCATCCCAGGCAGACAGATTCTTGATGCTGTGATCACCACACATGAGAGGATCCACTCCATGGATAAGAGTAGAATCCTTGGGATGGCCCTCAAGCTTGATATATCCAAAGTTTATGGTAGAGTCTCATGGACTTTTTTATTCCAAGTGATTAGAAAATTTGGGTTTAATGATAAATTGTCTTGCTTATTATGGAATGCAGTCTCTTCTACTAAATTCTCTTTGCTGGTTAATGGTGTTCCTAGAGGGTTTTTCTCCTCCTTGAGAGGAATTCATCAGGGAGACCCTCTCTCCCTGTACCTATTCATCATTATGGCTAAGGCACTGGGAAGATACATACAAGCTGATATAGTTTCAAAAAGCTAGTAGGCATCAAACCTGCCTCTTCCCTTCATCCTATGGTTATACAATATTTTGTGGATGATACCATCTTATTTGGCATCTCATTGGTGATCGAAGCTAGAAAATGGAATAATATACTTAATGATTATGCCAGAGACTATGGAAAAAGAATAAATTTCTAGAAAAGTAATGTGTACTTCTTCAACACTCCCAATGAACTTAGACATATAATCATTGATATCTTAGATTGTGCTGAGGCTGGCCTACCAGCTACCTACCTAGGTCTCCCACTCTCAGTCAAAGAGGTATCTTCAAGTTTTTGGAATGGTACTGTGGAACATACATAGAGGAAACTTCTTGGGTGGAAGGGGAAACTACTCAGTAGTGCGGGTAAGCTGCAACTTCTTCGGGCATCCTTGCAAGGTATTCCTACTTACTTCATATCTCTTTTTAAAATTCTTACGTATTTTGATGAAAAGATGGAATAGATCTAAAGGAAATTTTTATGGACGGGAGTGGAAGACAAACATAGAATGTCTTTAGTTAGATGGGAAAAAGTGTGTCTCCCAGAATCTCATGGTGGACTTAATATAAGATCCATTAGGAAAATGAATAAAGCCTTCCTCTCAAAAGTTAGTTGGAATCTGATTCAAAACAATAGTGAGTGGGGGGAAATAATGTATGCCAAATACATGCATAGCATTGATGATTCCAACTTTCTTCAACAGGCGGGATTACCCCAGGGGTCTGTGATATGGAATAAAATGTTAAAAAGTAGAAGTCTTCTCAAACAGGGAATTAGGTGGAAGCTTGGAAATGGCTGATAGATTAAATTCTAAGAGGATAATTGGTTAAGGGACAAGCCTCTCATCTCCCAAGGAAACTATGGAGAAATTATAGACCTGAATACTCAGTTCTTTGGTGATAGGGTTAGTGATTATATGGAAAATAACAATGGGATAAGGAGCTGGAAAAACTTTTTGGATTGCTGTGTGCACAAGCCTGAGTTTATCCCAAGAATTTAGGAGATCTAGCAATGTGTTCAAGAGATCAAAATCCTGCTCTTCCCTCGGGAGGATGAACAATATTGGTGGCTGGATAAGAATGGATCATTCTTTGTCAAATCTACCTATCATCTGCTTACACCTGAAGCTCAGAATAAGGAGGTATGGAAAAAGGTTTGGAATCATAAACTCATTCCAAAGATTAACTTGTTTTGGTGGGCTGCTGCCCATAACAAAATCCTTACTCAGGACAACCTTCAAAAGAGGGGGTTTACTTTGGTCAACAGATGTTTTCTATGTGGTTCTAGAGAGGAATCAGTTTCACACCTATTCATACACTGTGAGTTTACCTGGGATTTATGGGGCACAATACTTAACAACTTTGGCATTGAATGGGTTTGCAATTCTGACCTTAAAGAAGTAATTCTTAGCTAGAACTCAACCTTCACACATCCCTAGATTAAGGAATTATGGAAGCAAGCTCTGCCATGCTTGAGTTGGAATTTATGGAAAGAGCGAAATCACAAAATTTTCAGGGACACTGCTAGAAATGTTGCTCAAGTGTTTAACTCCTTTGCTAGGACCATCTTGGAAAGTGTTACATCAGCTCATATTAGTGTTGCAGAGAAACCCCTATCTGAATTTGAAAGTGAAATTGTGGCCAAATGGAAGGTTTTAAACCTTATCCCTAGGCATGATAATTTCAAAATTCTTTAGAGACTTCATACTAAATGGATACTACCTAAACCCAATTGGATGAAACTCAATTTTGATGGGGCATCCAAGTTGAGTGGTAAAGCAAGTGGAGGAGGAATAATAAGAAATGAAAAAGGAGGGATGTCTGTTGTCTATGCTAGTGGCATGGGTTGCTAGAGCAATAACTATGTTGAAGCTATGGCCTTACTTTGGGGATTAAAGTTAGTTATATCCCTAGGAATTAGAAATTTGAATATTCAAGGATATTCTAAGTTGGTCATAGATGCCATTAATAAAGCATCTAATGTTGGTATCCATTTAAAAGACATCATTACGGACATCCAATTTCTTTTACAAAAGTTTTTTGAAGTTGAGATTACCCACACCTACAGAGAAGGTAACAGGGTCGCTGATGCTTGTGCCAACCTTGGTCAGCATTTAAAAAAATAAATGACACCAATAGATTGTAAACCAAAAACATACACTTAAAAAAAACACTCGATTTCAAGTTACTGATCGAGAGATAGTTTCCACAAGTTTTCTCATCATTAAATGGGTCAAAAATAAAATTGCACTAAAAATATGAAACGCTTGGAAAAAATAAATCGTTGGAGAAATAAAAATACTTTTGAAGGGCTAAAAGTTAAGTCCCCACTAGTAGGAATCAAAATTTAATCCCCCCAAATGACCACACCATATGATCAAGGGGATAAGAGTGACAATGAGTGCATAGGGAAGAACTATAAAATAGAAAAAAAAAACATAGCTAGAGCTAAAAACATGCAAAACCCAAGCAATATAATCTACCCATAAGAGAGGTGACAATAAATTTGTAGAATACATTCAATAAAGAAAAATGTTTTTTAGATGTCCAAACACCATATCTAAGATTGTTAAACCTTTCACTAGGTGAGTCACCTTCCATGGCCAAATAAACACAAACAAATACCAAAAAAATGGTCGATCCTTACAAAAAATGTGAGGATATGTGGATCATAAAGATGAAACCTATGTATGGCTTCTAATAGATCTGTAATAAATAAATTATATAGCCAATACAAAACATATTATAGTGTTTGACATAGGCCAAAAATAATACATGAAAATCTAATGTCGAATTAGATCTAAACACAACAAATCTAAGCATAATCAAAACCATGGTTTTAATAAGCGAAAGAGAAACCCTCCACACTAGAGGTGTTTTACAAATGAATAAAAAAACTTAAATCTGAAAAAAGAACCATCTAGATTTTATAACAAAACTTATATCTAACAAAATACAAAGCAACTGAAGTAATGAAACCAGATCTAAGCCATGAATGAGTAAAGTCAAGAAAGGGGAGGCTAAGGGATTGAGTAATAGTTGTTGGTCACTCTGATACCATGAAAGAGTTTAGAAAAATCTCACCTAGGGTCAAATCTATAAACCATTACCATAGTAAAATCCATTGATGTATTACTCAAATACTATCACAGTCTATTATACACAAATATATCATACAATGATAAATCCTCTATATCTCTAGAGCTTATCAGATACAATGAATGTGCATTTCATATATAGGCAAGTAAGATCAATTATAACTAAGAGATAAAGATAAAATATTAATCATAACTAAGAAATCAAACATAACTAAGAGAGATCAAGCTAAGAGATCGAACCTAGGACTAAGAGATAATTATCCCTAAAAGATAGAAACAACTAGAAAATATCCCCATAATATCTAAGAAATATATATGTAATATCTCATAATATCTAAAATAATCTAACTGAAATATCCACACATAAGTGGGTGGGAATAACTAAATACCTACGTCAACATGAGCTAAGGTAACAACCTACTCTAACAATGACATCTTTTTTTTCTTTGAGGGCACTCACTTTTTTTGTCAGTTATGGTGATATCTTACATGGAAGTCATTATATAATTTATGCTCTCACTTTCCTTCATCTCATCATTTGATAGGCTTTGGTGTTTGGGTCTTATCTATATATTTGGTTGGGTATCATTTTGTTTTCCTTTTAGATCCCTTATTGTCTTTTTGGCCCTCATTTGGGTGGTTGTCTAGGCTCTTTGTAGTCTCTTTTTACTAGATATTTGTTTACATTTGTTTTTTGCATTTCATGTGTAGCTTTTTCCAATGAATAAAGTTATGATCTTTTATTTAAGTGTACACACACACACACACACACAATTTAACATTAATATTTAGTAATTTATATATATTATATATAAAATTTTATTGTATCAGTATAATTTATTTTTATATTACAATATATAATGATATAATATTTAAAAAATATAGTAATAATAATATATATAAAATCATAATATAATATATATTATAATACATATAAAATCATTATATTATATATAATGATTTTATATATATTATATTATGATTATATATATATATATATATATAAAATCATTATATATAATATAATGATTTTATATGTATTATAATATATATTATATTATATTATATATATATATATATATATATATATATATATATATATATATATATTTTTTATAAATATTATATCATTATATATTGTAATATAATAATAAATTATATATACTAATAATATATATATATAACTAATTATTGGTGTTAAATTGTGTGTGTGTGTACACATGCATGCGCACCCGCACCCACACACACATAAAATTTAATACCAATAATTAGTAATTTATATATATTATATATAAAATTATATTGTAATAGTATATATAATTTATTATTATATTACAATATATAATGATATAATATTTATAAAATATAGTAATAATAATAATAATAATAATAATAATAATATATTATATTATGATTTTATATATATTATGTTTTTATTGTAATAATACTAATGTAAATATTAATATTTTAATATATATTTATAATTATAATAGAACAATATACTATATAATAATTTATAATATTATTATATATTATATTATATATTTGTTATGTTATTGTAATATTGAGCCATCAATATTTATATGATTCATTGTAAATATATATGAACTTATCTCTTACATTGTGGACTTAATGATAAGAGTCACAAACTTTGTTAAGTGATTATTTAATTTTGTATTTTTTAATGAAATGGGTCTTGTATTAGTTATAAATGGTTCATGAATATCTTTTTATGCGTGTACATGTTTAGTGTAATCTTAAGATCAATCTAAGTTACATAAATGTACTAGGAAGAGTCAAGTATTGGTTTTCACTCACCGTGTACTGAATAATACTGAATAACAAGTTATTAGGTGGATAACATTTCCATGTAACTAACCCAAAAAAGATTCAATACGTTATTTGCACCTCGAATGAGTGTTTTATTCATTAGCACATATGTGGCACATAATTTAGGATGTCGGCAAAAATAACGTAATAGATTATGATATTAAAAAATAACTAAAGTACCACATTCTTTAATTGAACATGTAACATCAGGATGTATTAAGTTTATTATATTTTTTTACCCTCAAGATGTTATAAATTATTTCAACCTCGATTAAATACAATGTTATATTAAGCATTCCATGGTTACAATTGCTGAAATCAACACTTAATATTACTAATGATCATATATCTTTCAACTTTCAAGGTGGAAAAGCTTTGATTCAACAAAATAGAGAAAATGAATATAAGTTTATAGAACATTCCAAGATAGATATTCTTACATCTCATCTTAAATGGATTCTTAAACAACAATCTATCACTAATTGTCTTACCAAAGAAAATAATAATCTTAAAGAACCAATTATTAGTATTCTATCTTCACTAGAATTTGATATTAATGAAAAAATTTAGTGTACTAGAGATGTGGATTTATTAAATGATTTATTATAAACATCTCCTTTTTTTTATAAGATTAAAATGTCTTTACTAACATGCATTGTCTATTTTAATCCATATGCTCTTACACATATTATCAGTTAGTGGCTTTTCCTACTTACTATGAGCTTAAATGAATACATGTTTTGTTGTGATTTAGGCATTTTATCATCACATATTTTAATTTTCATGTTGCATTTACCTTTTAATTATTCCATTTACATTAATTTGCTTATGTATTTTGGCCAAACACAGAAAATAAATGCAAAAATAAAAATATCAAAGACATATACAAATATTTACATGTGAAAACATAATATGCAAAATAAAATGAATATATGTGTGTGTATGTGTGTACGTGGGTACACTTGTGTGTGTCTCAACTATAAAAAAAAAATCATACATAGTTAAACTTGAATAACATAACCCATATATAATTCATACATCAAAAAATATCTAAAATGGTGGAGAGTGATCATCCTTACTTGAGTCTAGGTCTTTATCCTTAACCATACCCATATCTCTACCACTCTCAACAAAATCAAAGGCTTCCCTACTAGGAGTTATAACACAATGCTCCTATTTTATATCAGCTTGTGCCTCATAATATGCTAATTGAGTCAAATTATATACATGTGCCTCTTTTAACTCTATCATGTAGGCTATTAATTCATATGTTATACCATCTCTACATGGAGACATATGTTATCCTCTTGCTAATCCTTTTCCTATCTAGGCCTCTAAATGTCATAATATAGCCTTGAGGTCTCTCACTCTAGCCTTTTCCTAGTTAGATTGACTCTCCCAATAAATAATTATCTACTCCTATATAAAATATGTCACTATAATATGAACCTCAGGATCAAAAAATTATGAAAAATATCATATCTCAAAAGTGGTCATCTCTAAATGACATCCAAATATGGAATGCCTCATTAAAAAATGTGCATAGCCACATCAGTAATAATAATATATAGAATAGTCAAAACACAAAAATTCAAATGACATATACACTAAGAAATCAGTAAACATATATTACCCATACTTACAATCATCTATAGGGGTTCATAAACGATTGGGACTAGTGATACCATGGTCCCTATTGGAGCTTAATCTCTTGAATCCACATCTAGGATATCTATACTTACATCTTCACCATCACCCCCAAATGCTACCATTACTACTAGTGGGAATACAAGAAATAATTAGGCTCATGTTGATCATGTTGTATATCTATTCATCACTCCAACATCATTTACCATTGGGTCCACTACAAGATCATTCACATCCTCAACATATTTAGTCTATATCTCATTGGACCTTGGTTCTCTCACCTCACCAACCCACAATGGAGCCTTAATTTATTATTGCCATATTATTAGTGTAGGTTTTTATTTTTCCCTATTTATTAATTAGGAAAATTGTGTTTCTTGTGCTTACATGGAGTTTTCCTACATTTGTGGGATAGGCTAGCTTATGTGGAGGTGTGTGTCATAGATGTGTCATAGGTGTCATAAGAATGTCATAAGTAACTCCCTTGATGGGAGTTACTTCTCTATTTTTAACATCTTGTCACCACCTTTAATGAAGGAGTTACAGTTTATTCTTGGGGTGCCTTGTCCACCTTTTGTGGAGGAGTTACTTACATACTCTCATATATGTATTCTTCACTTTGGCCATCTCATGTTAATCAGATTTTGGTTTTCTCCATTTTGTCTTGTGCAATTTAGCTTCTTGTATAATTTCAAATTGCTTTAGCATCTATGTGGTGTGCACTTGCTTCATCTCATGTGATCACGTCTCCATTGCATTCGCATTATCCAGATTCTGGCAACAACTCTAATATGGTATCAGAGCCAGTCCGGTAATCGTGTGTCTAGTTATGCTATTTTGAAATTCTTACTTTGCTTTCTTAGTAGTTTTTTTTGTTGTTTAACTCTGTTGTTTTGGTAGAGTTTTTTTGAAAACTCATGCAAATCCATATGGAAACTTGTTCAAAAAATTACTTCTGAGTTAGAATTTGCCAAGACAACTTGTCTAGATATGTTGTGGCTTTAGCAAAGGCAGAAGAATTTCTTTTCTTTTGGTCATTCTACAGGAAAAAGATAATATTTATGCTATCTGGTTTGCTTCCTGGACATTGGAGGGGCTGACCTTGTTGCAAGCTTCTTCATACCTCTAACATGTGCGCCACCTCTGTTGTGAGTTGCTTATTGAGTTCAATTTTTTTGGTGAGGGCACTGGAAACTCTTTTGGTTTGCGCCAAGCTTCTGGAACTCCTTTCTACAGCAGTAGCAACGTCCTTCTATCAGTCCTTCTAGCCACGCCATCAAGCCATACGGCATCCAGTAGGCCTGCAGTTCATTTCCTTTGTTTTTTTTTGAGCAAAATCTGAACAATGCCTTTTTTTTGGGGCGCCACTGTTGCATTTGTTTTGTTGTCTGGAAACTAGAATTGCGCCCTTGTTTTTGGTGAGAATATTTTGTTGTTGTCCTTGCCAAAAATTCTCCCAGCGGTCTTGTTTGGAAAATGGTGCTCCTTTTTGGTTTCCAACACCCATGTGGTGGGCCCTCCCTCTCTCTCTTGCTGCTCATTTGGTAAATCTGCCTTTAAAATTATTCTGATTTAAATCAATAATTTGAATGTTGATTTAAAATCAAATTTGAAATTAGCATTCAAAAAAGCAGTTTAGAGGTGTTTTTTTTTTTTTTTTGTATCTTCAACCTACGAAGACGAAGGGTGAGGCCTGCGTTGGCAAGAGGCCAATTCCCCCTCACACAAATCTCTTTTGGATTCCTCATTTCATGCTGAATCCAATGAGTGGTTAGAAGGCCACTTTCTCTCTCAAAACATACTTTTTTTTAATGTTTTAGTATTTTTCTTTTGCAAAAACACTAGTTTACGGGAAAATTGAACCTTTAATATCTTGCAAACGGTAGCTCAAATTTGGGTGCCTTTTTTTTGCAAAAGTATTTGTAATTCAATTCTCCATAGTGTAGACTTGTTATTTGTTAAAAATGCACTAGTTTATAAAGTGCCAAAAATTTGGGTCTCGTAGGGCACATTTTTGGTTGAGTCCGACGTCCTGTTTGCTTTAGTCTTGCACTGATTGCTCTAAGACACATTCTCGGCTGAGACCAATGTCTTTTGAGCATGCACTTGCATATTTGGGGGGGGCTCAATATTTCAGGGGGGTGTGATTTCTTTTTACAACTTGCAAATCTTTGCTTTCATTCTCATTTCTACATAATTTCACAACTTGCAATCAACACAACTTCACCTAAATTCAGATAAAAATAGATTATTTTCAAATTAAACTACTAACACCCTTCAACTATCATGAATGGAAGCTTAAAATGTCAATCATTCTTAGAAGCAAAGGGTTGTATAGGATCACCAGGGGTACTGAAGTAAAACCCAACATTGATGCTAAAAAGGTCAAGTGGTACAACTGTAGTGATGAAGCTTATGGATTACTGAGCTTTTCTATGTCTCCAAAACTTCTCTTCCATTTAGAAAATTTAAGACTTCCAAAAAAATATGGGACACCCTAGAAAACTTATTTGTGAAGCTTGATGAGATGAGAGGTCATGAGCTCGAAAATAAACTCATAAGTCTAAGTCCTAGCAACTTTGACACCCTACAGAACTTCTTCACTAAGTTTAAGGCCCTTAGATTGAAATTAAAATAATGTGGGATAGAGAAGAAAGATGATCAACTTATCCTTTCTATTCTCACAAAATTAGGTCCAAGTTATTCAGTCTTTGTCTCTACTTTCCATGCCACAAAGTGCCCTTGGCACTACATGGAAAATGCCTTCTTTGGATTCATTCATTGCCGACTTGACTAGGGAGCAAGATAAGCTAATTCAAATGGGCACAATGAAGTCTACTCAACCCCAAGCTTTGATAGCTAGAATTGGTAAGGATAAAACTTCAACAAAGGAGGAGAAGAAAAAGAACAAAGACCAGGAGAAGAAAAAAGAAAACAACAATCCTGTCAAAAACAACACTGAGTCTTCCTCCTCCAATGCTAAACCTAAGAAGGAGAAGGTTAAGTGTGCCTATTGTAAAAAGACAAGGCATGATGAACATAAATTCATGAAGAAACAAATAGATCACCTAACTCATCTTCTAGAGAAGCAGAACATAGGTGTTCTTGAGTCCATCAAGCAAAATTCATCTACCCAAGATTCTACCAAGGCAAAAGGCAAGGGTAAGGAGAAAGAAAAGGGCAAGGCCCTTGTAGCTACTACAGCTTCTACAACATCATGGGTCATTGATTTGTGTGCTTCTCACCACGTGGACTTTTCACTAGTTGAGTTTTCATCTTTAGAGACTTGTAGCATGACTTCAATTAGTTTAGGTGATGACACATCAGTTTCTGTTGCAGGGAGAGGGTTAGTTGAAATGGAAGGAGGAAAATTCAATAATGTTCTAAGTGTTCCTTCTCTTTCAACCAATCTTATATCAGTGTACCAAATCACTCACATTGGTTGGGGCATGAGAGTTGATTTTTCACCATATTCAATGGCTATCAGAGAGTTACATAGTGATACTACAGTGGCAGTGGGTAGGCATATCACCAAGCTAGGTTATACACCTCACATTTTGCATCAGATTCTTCTCCAACAACATTACTGACTCATTCAGATGGAGTTAGCAAATTGTGGCATGAGCGATTTGGCCACCTTAACTACCGCTACCTTGAGCAACTTTGCAAAAATGACATAGTCATTGGCTTGCCTTGTGTCCAATTCTCAAAAGTACTTTGCGAGGGGTGTTCACTTGGGAAGCATCCTGAAGAAAAATTTGACAAAGGCAAAGCTTGGAGGGCTTCACAACCTTTGGAGTTAGTTCATAGTGATGTATCAGGACCCTTTTCCAAACCATCTTTCACAAGGGCCAAGTACATCTTCACTTTCATTGATGATTTCTCTCGGTACACTTGGATATATTTTCTCAAACAAAAGTCTGAAGTGTTTGAAATTTTTATAGACTTCAAGGCTCTTGTTGAGAAACAGAGTGAGAAATCCATCAAGGTTCTTCAAACTGATAATGGAGGGGAGATGTCAACATCAGGTTTGAGCAGTTTTGCACCACAGAGGGGATTGATTTGCAGTGCATATTCACTTATAGTCCTTCACAAAATGGGGTTGCAAAACACAAAAATAGATTCTTGAAAGAGATGGGTAGCTATATGATTCACTCCAAATCTTTAGCACCACAGTATTGGGCTGAAGCCATCAATTGTCCTTGCTACATTCAAAACAAGGTTCCTCACAAAGCTTTGAAAGGGATAACACCCTTTGAAGCTTGGCATAAAAGGAAACCTGATGTTGAGCACCTTAGAGTTTTTGAATCCCCAGCCATGGCCCACATTCTGAAGAATAAATGCAAAGCTATGAAACGTCAGTCCAAGCTTTGCATCTTTGTAGGATATCCAGATGGTATTAAGGGATATCGCCTTCTAGATCCAGTCACTCATGAGTTGTTCATTGAGAGAAGTGTCCATTTTTAGGAGAGTCCTAGAGACTCAACACTTGACACTTCTTCTCCCTTATCGGATCTAATTCTTCATGATGATTCCTCGTTAGATTCAGATCAGCCACAATAGGTTCTTGAGCTAGAGACATCTTATTCTTCTTTGAGTTTAGACAGCAAAGACAATGATGCAGGGTCATCCACCTCTAGTCAGTCAAAAGATGAGGAATTAGCACCTAACTCACCCACTTTCGGGCCACTTTGGGCTAGACAGACACTTGAGAGTGTTGGTACTTGGGCAGGAGATCCCACAGATGACAGACATACTAAGGGGATCTTTAAAGAGATCTACATGCCTTCTTTGCTTCAGTTTTGGATCCATAGACTTTTTGAGAGGCATCGAGGGTACCTAAGTGGGATAGTGCTATGGAGGAAGAATATTCTTCCTTAATCAAAAATCACACTTGGGATTTGACTTCACTTCCTAAGGGAAGAAAGATGGTTTGATGTAGGTAGAACCAAGTTTGCAACAGATGGGTCGGTTGATAAGTACAAGGTGCGATTAGTCGCCAAGGGTTTCTCATAGGTGGTAGGCATTGACTACTCAAAGACCTTTGCACCCATTGTAAAGATGACTTCTATCCAACTCACCTTTGTTATTGCCATAGCACATGGTTGGGATGTGCATCAGATGGATGTGAAGAGTGCCTTTCTTCACGGAGACCTAAAAGAGGAGATCTACATGGAGCAGCTGCCAAGATTTGTTCAATATTCTTCCTTAGTATGCAGACTTAGGAAATATATCTATGGCCTCAATAGGCCCCTCAGGCATGGTACGCCAAGATGGATTCCTTCCTTCTCATAGTGGGTTTCACTAGGTGCCATTCTGACCCCAATGTCTACTTCTTACGACAGGATGAATCACTCCTGATTTTGGTTCTATATGTTGATGACCTTTAGATCACCAGGATTTCTTCATTGGCTATTGTAGTGGTGAAGGCATCTCTTCAGGATAGATTTGACATGACAAACTTGGGTTTGTTACACTACTTCCTTAGCATCGAGATCTCATAATCAGATTCAGGGATTTCTCTTGCACAGCCTAAATATGCTCTTGACTTATTGGCTCAGTTTCACATGGCTAATTTCAAGCCATCTCTGACTCCCTTTCTATCAAGAGTCAAGCTTGAGGCTGACTATTCTTCACCATTGGTTGATTCCACTCGATATCGACAACTTGTTGGTAGTCTCATCTACTTGACTCACACTAGGCCTAACATATCATATACAGTGGGACTTGTCTCCAAATTTATGCAAGAACCTCATGAGCTGCATTCAAAAGCAGCTATGAGGATCTTGCATTACATACTGGGTTCACATAGATACGAGATTCATTACAGATTTGGCATAGAGGTTGACTTGGTTGGATATATAGATTCAGACTAGGCTGGCGATTCACAGACTCACAAGTCCACTTCTGGTTATAGTTTCTCTCTAGGTTATGGTCCTATCAGTTGGTCTAGCAAGAAGCATAATGCTATTGCTATATCATCCACAGAGGTAGAGTACAAGGGAGCTGTTAATGCAGCTATTGAGGCTATTTGGCTTTAGGCGATTCTTTTTGAGTTTGGCATTCCTATCAAGCAGCCCACCATCATTTATTGTGACAACCAGAGTACCATTCAGATTTGCAGGAATCCAGTTCAGCACCAGTAGACCAAGCACATAGAGATTCACATGCATTTCATTCGGGAGCTTATTCATATTCAGGTCATTGACTTGATATTTTTCTAGTCTTCGGTCTAAAATGGTGGAGAGTGATCATCCTTACTTGAGTCTAGGTCTCTATCCTTAACCATACCCATATCTCTACCACTCTCAAAAAAATCAAAGGCTTCCCTACTAGGAGTTCTACCACTATGCTCCTATTTTATATCAGCTTGTGCCTCATAATATGCTAATTGAGTCAAATTATATACATGTGCCTCTTCTAACTCTATCATCTAGGCTATTAATTCATGTGTTATACCATCTCTACGTAGAGACATATGTTATCCTCTTGCTAATCATTTTCCTATCTAGGCCTCTAAATGTCATAATATAGCCTTGAGGTCTCTCACTCTAGCCTTTTCCTAGTTAGATTGACTTTCCCAATAAATAATTATCTACTCCTATATAAAATATGTCACTATAATATGAACCTTAGGATCAAAAAATTATGAAAAATATCTTATCTCAAAAGTGGTCATCTCTAAATGACATCCAAATATGGAATGCCTCATTAAAAAATGTGCATAGCCACATCAATAATAATAATAATAATAATAATAATAATAATAATAATAATAATAATAATAATCAAAACACAAAAATTCAAATGACATATACACTAAGAAATCAGTAAACATATATTACCCATACTTACAATCATCTATAGGGGTTCATATACGATTGGGACTAGTGATACCATGGTCCCTATTGGAGCCCAATCTCTTGAATCCACATCTAGGATATCTATACTTACATCTTCACCATCACCCCTAAATGCTACCATTACTACTAGTGGGAATACAAGAAATAATTAGGCTCATGTTGATCATGTTGTATATCTATTCATCACTCCAACATCATTTACCATTGGGTTCACTACAAGATCATTCACATCCTCAACATATTTAGTATATATCTCATTGGACCTTGGTTCCCTCACCTCACCAACCCACAATGGAACCTTAATTTATTGTTGCCATATATGTGGTGTGGGTGTTTAGTCTTGTTGCACTCTATACTAACAAGTGACCCTATCAAATTAAAATCTCTTTAGATCACCATGATGATATTGGTACCATCAATTAACCCTAATGTACCTCATCATATGTGCATCCTCAGACCATCCATGATGTTCCTTATAATATCTCAATATAACTTTGGATTCATATAGCCTATCCAATCTCTACCTAAACATGGTTTTACCTTAACTATATACACTCTATACATGAGGGTGCATCAACCATAAAACATAGGGGACCACCAGTGTCTATGCTACCAATGATAACCTGGGTGGTTGGATTGCAAAAATATGATCATTTTCCCATACTTGTAGTAGTGTGTTAAATAGTAATCCTCCACCACATATCTCATAAGTTAACATATATATATATATATATATATATATATATATACACACTTATGGATTAACATGTAATAACCTAGATATTTATTATCACATATTTATTTATCCTATATGATTATCCCTAGACTATATGTTATTACCCAATTGTTAGTGTTTGTTTGTTTGTATTAATGTAGTTATAAGAGCACATAAATACTTGTGCCAATATGGATATACAAATCTAATTATATTATTCAAAACCATATTGCCACCTATTTAGGTTTAACACTATTGACCCCCCATATAATACTTCATAGCTGATTTTCTCTTTACATCGACACCTAATGACCCTTTATAGATATGTGTAGCATGTGCCACACATCCTAGAGTGTCACTATTATCCCACACATAAGCAACCAAAAATTACTTATGTTATAGTCCCACCTTTTTCCAAAGCAATCAATAATGAAATATCATATGACCCAGTGGCTAAATGGCCAGTGTACCCCAAACCCAGTGCATCTACTTTAGCCTAATTTTCCTCACTTAGACCCAACTCTCATATCATATTTTATAAATAGTAAAATTTGGTATTAGACACTTAGAAATGACAATCTTGACACAAATTTACCTTACATGACTTGTGCTTACACATGGGGCTCTTATTCACCCTTATCTCACATTTACATGTTTTTCATGGATCAAACCATCTTGATTTTCTATTAGTCACCTATAATAATTCCCTAGTCTATAACTAACATGTTTAAAATCATATTCATATTATATCTAGATGATTATATTAATATTTTCCTCTCTTAGATGAATACATCAGAATCATATTATTTCAAAATTGTATATTTTCTCAAGCCTGATGGACTCATCCCACACCAATAAATAAACACTTTTCAAATTTAAAATCATCTTCATAGGTTAGCCTGTACATTTCAAATATTGGTGGCATGATAAAATACCCAAAGAGTCCCATACAAATACACAATAGGTATAATCTTATTCCCTATCTATTATCATAAAAAATACATCTATATACTTTTTTACATTCAAATAAACATCCTTATTCTTCCCAATTCAACCAATAGTCACAAGAAGTAGATCCTAGCCAAGTTTGAAACACCTCAAATCCAAGTCAAATTTTTCATTTTCAAAATGTCAAAATCTAGATCACATGTTGCATTAATTGAAGGAGTAGTATTACACACATTTACCTATCAAGGAGAACTACTTGTGGTATGACGTCCCTCATTAGAGTATTAGATATGTAAGTAGCACTCACCCATTCATTAGGGTGTGGTTGGGTTCATCTCGACCCACCATTTTTACACTTTGCAAGCCTAAACCTAGTGTTAAAAATGGACCTAGGTTTTTAAATAGAAGGAGACACATTATTGGAATTGTGTGCATGGATAAATCTTAAACATCACACACATAAATAATCTTAAAATAGTCATAGTAGCCAAGTAAAATCCATTTACATGAGTCTGATAGTTACAAACACTAACATCATTTGATACCATTCGAAGGCTGACAATTTTTTCCAAGCACATCTAAAGACCTAATTATTAATCTAAGCAACTCTTGGTCTATTCTTTATCCATTCCTAATACCTACATCTAGTCTCAAATCTACACAATATACTAAAATTATAAGTTTATTATTCCTTTACATATTTTCTATTTATAGTGAGTATATTATTAAATCAGTGCTTATCCTTTACATTCAGATGTATGTATATTACTATATCTAACATAATCTAAATCAATTCAAAATTCTATCTTATTAAGTTCACATAATCAAAAATAAGGTAAAACATATTGGTGAAACCATTTATATACTTAGCACATCTAACCCTAGGTTTTCCCTTAAGGATTCATCATCACTTATATAGTTTTAGATTTATATTTGTAAAACTTGTTTTTAGACCTTATTTATCATTTTACCTTAATCAAAAATTACATAAGGGTATAATGGATGTACATGTTAGAGTAGGGATTTTCTTTTTTCCCATATTTATTTATTATGGATTTTCTCCCCCTTACTTTTAGTTTTCCTACTTTCATGGATAAGCTTACTTAGGCATACTTAGAGTTATATTTTGGATGGATGAATAGGAAGTAACTTGATTGGGTATTTTGAGTATGGGAGTTACTCTTCTATTATTGACTCTCTGACTGCCTTTCTTAGGGAAATTACTCATGCACTCCTATTTCTACATCTATCTTGGTGAGCTATTGTTTTATGGAAGATTAGTTTTATCTCTTATCTTGTTTATACAATATTTTCATGTATGTGATTTAATTTTATTATAGCTATTTTGTTGTGTACATACTTGAATCATTATTATCACAAACCTATGTATTTGTTTGATCTAGAGATCTTAGCATCCATTCAGATATGGTATCAAAACAACTCTGGTATTCAATTGTCTATTTTTTTATTATTGTTAGTTTCATTTGAAATCATGAGATTTATTATTTTAAAATAAAATCTAGTTTTCACAATCCATTTGTGGGAGTTTTTCGTCTTTCATGGAGTTATTTTTTTTAGAACTAGTTCATTGGCAACCATTGCCATAGTTTCTATGATTTATTTGTGACTATGTGTTCTATATGCCTTGGTGCATTTTTATAAAAAAAATTGCATACCTCCATATATCCTCAAGTTTGCTCTCCTTTATTTGGTATCAACATGTGCTTCGCCTCAGCTAATTCTGCATGTTCAATCCTAGTTTTGCATTTTTTCCAAATGGCCCTTGACTACAACATTTTCACCTATTGAGATTGCTCTCATTATCGACCAGTCAGAACTACCATTCCATATAGCTTATATGCCAAAGTCAATCAACTCATCCTAATGGCCTCACTCAATATAACCTTTGGCTATAGCATGGGGCCTATAGCCTACCCCCTACAACCCCTTGGCTAGGCCTTCAACCATATCCAATGCATGTGATTCATGTGTGAGTTAGTCAAGAAGTAGCACAAAAGATTCTTATAGTTTTAAAGGCTTGAAAGTTTCTTCCAAAAAATTTTAAGTCTATTCAAGTTTGGCCTAATGTTTTTAGCATATTAAATTGTTTTTTTAATAACTTGATTTAAAACAAGGTCAAATATGCTACTTTTATTTTAATGCATAAGAGGATTGGTTAGGTTTAGAATTATTAGTGGAGTTTTTTTATAAAACAATATATTGTGGGAAATATTTAAAAATAAAGTGTTATTCATTTTTTCACTTGAACACATTGTACTTGCTTTCTTGGATGCCTTATTAGATGAGTCTGATGTCCTCTTTTATTTGTAAAATATCATATTTTGACTCATTGCACTGATTTATCAAGATGCACTATCAGTTGAGTTCAACATCTTTTGAGCATTCATTTTATAACATTTAGGGGGTTTACCATTTCATAGTTCAGGGGTGGTGTACTATAATTTTTTGGGTCACTCTTTACATTCTACTTACACTTTCATTTCTGTAACAACTTCAACTTTCACTACTACTACAATTCATTTATAAACTAAAGGATTAAAGTTTAATCAGCCCATTAAATCCCTTTAACTATCATGAATGGAAATTAAATATGAAAATCATTCTAAGGAGTATGTGTTTATATAGGGTAATCATGGGTGATGAAACTAAACCTAACATACATGTAGAGTAGTTAAGAAGTATAACCTAGTGATGAAGCCTATGGGATATTATGTCTTTCTATAGCATTTGATCTCTTATTTTACTTAGATCCTACCAAATAACCTCATGATGTATGGACCATTCTATGTAAACTATTTGGGAAGCAAGATGTGATGAGAGGTCATGAGCTTAAGAATGAACTCATTAGCCTAAGTCCTTGAAACTTTGACACCCTTTAGGATTTTATTCATTAAGTTAAAATGCTTGAGATTATAGTTGAAAAAGTGTGGGATAAAAAAATAATATTACCAACTTTTTCTTTCTATACTCTCTAAACTAGGTCCTGACTATTCAGTCTTTGTCTCTATTTTCCATGCCAGTACAAGTGATTTGCACACTGCATGGAAAATTCCCTCTTTAGATGCTTTCATTGTCGACTTAACCACAAAATAAGACAAGTTGATCTAAATGGGTACATTGATGTCCATAAAACCTCAATCCCTAATTATTAGGAATAGGAAAGCAAAGACTTCAAACAAATAGAATAAGAAGAATAATAAGGATCAAGAAAAGATGAAAGAATCAACCTCTATCAAAACCAAAACTAAAGCATCCTCTTACAATGACAAACCTAAGAAAGAGAAGGTTAAGTGTGCCTACTATAAGAAAAATGGGAATGATGAAATCAATTTTATGAAGAAGCAAATAGATCACCTAACTCATCTTCTAGATAAGAACAACATAAGTGTTATTGAGTCTATCAAGCAGAATTCACATACCCAAGATTATACTAAGGAAAAGGGAAAGGGGAAAGAGAAAGAAAAGGGAAAGGATTTTTTATTAGTTTTAGCTTCAACATCTTCATGGGCCATTGACTTAGGTGCTTCTCACCATATGGGCTATTTACTAGTTGAGTTTTCTTCTTCAGATCCTTATAGCATGTATTTTATCAATTTAGGTTATGGTACTTTTGTACCTATTATAGGGAGAGGGTATGTTGAAATGAAAAGAGGAACATTAAATAATGTTCTAGGTGTCCCTTATATTTCAACTAGTATCCTATCAGTGTATCAAATCACTCATAATAGAAAAGGCATGAGGGTTGATTTTTTACCAAATTTAGTTATCATCAGGGAGTTGCGTAGAGATTTTATAGTGGTAGTGGGTAGGGTAGATCACCAAGATAGGTTATGCACCTTCTCACATTTTTCTCTTGATTCTTCACCAATAACATTTCTAACTCATTCATATGGAGTTAGAAAATTATGTCATGATCAATTTGGCCACCTTAATTACTACTACCTTGAACAACTTATCAAAAATGACATGGTCATAGGCTTGCCTCGATCCCAATTCTCTAAGGGACTTTGTGAGGGTTTCTCTCTTGGAAAGCATCTTAAAGAAAAATTTGATAAAGGCAAAGCTTAGAGGGATTCATAAGCATTTGAGTTATTGCATAGTGATGTATTTATGCCTTTTCTAGTCATCTTTTACAAAGGCTAAGTATATTCTCACTTCTATTGATGATTTCTCAAGATATACATGGGTCTATTTTCTTAATCAAAAGTCTAAAGTGTTTGAATATTTCAAATACTTTAAGGCACTTATTGAGAAATAATATGAGAAATCCATCAAGGTTATTCAAACTAAGAATGGAGGTGAATATGTCAGCAACAGATTTGAGTAATTTTGCACCACATAGAGGATTGATTTGCAGTGGACAGTTACTTATAGTCCTTCACAAAACAAAGTTTTAAAATTTAATAATAGGTCCTTGAAAGACATGGCTAATTGTATGATTCACTCTAAGTCTTTGGCACCTCAGTATTGGGATGAATCCATTAATTATGTTTGTTATATTCACAATAGGGTTCCTCACAAAGATTTGAAAGGCATAACACCCTTTTAAGCTTGACATGGAAGGAAAATTGATGTTGAGCACCTTAGGGTTTTTGAATCTCCAACTATAACATGTATACTGAAGAAGATACATAAAGATATGGAACCTTAGTCCAAGCCTTGCATCTTTTAAGGTTATCTAGATGGTGTCAAGGGGTACCACCTTCTACATCTAAACACACATGATTTGTTCATCGAAATAAGTGTTAAATTTAAAGAGAGTCCCAAAGACTCAACTCTTAACACTTCTCTTTTATTGGATTCACTTAGACTTAACAATTCTTATTTTAACTCGGATCATCTAGAGTAGGTTCCTAGGCTAGGGTCTTCTTATTCTTCTTCTATTTCTAACAATGAGGGAAGTGATGATGAGTCTTCTACATCCACCTTTGGTCATGTTTCAAAGGATGAGGAGTTAACACCTGACTCACCCACGTTTGGGCCCCTTTGGGCCAGGTAGACACTTTAGAGTGCAGGGACTTGGGTAGAATATCTAGTAGATTACATATATACTCAGGTAGATTATCAAAGTGATCCACATGATTTATTTTATTTAGTTTTAGATTCATAGACATCTTAAGAGGTTTCAAGCATAACTAAGTGGGATAGTGATATGTAAGAATAATATTCCTCCTTGATCAAAAATCACACTTGGGATTTGACTTCACTTCCTAAGGTAAGGAAGATGGTTTGATGTAGGTGGATATATCAGACCAAGTTTGTAGTAGATGGGTCAGTCAATAAGTATAAGGCATGATTGGTCACCAAGGGTTTTTCATTGGTAGCCAACATTGACTATGAAAAAACCTTTGCACATATTACAAATATGACTTTGATCTGACTCACACTAGATATAATTACATTACATGGTTGGGATATGTACCAAATGGATGTGAAGAGTACCTTTCTTCATAGAGACCTTAAGGAGGAGATCTACATGGAATAGCCACCTAAGTTTTTTCACAATCGATCATTAGTTTTTAGACTTAATAAATCCATAAAATTGGGTTGGTGACACTTAAAATCATAAGTGAACTTTAGGTTATAGCTTATCTTTGGGTTATAATCCTATCAGTTGGTCTATTAAAAATAAAAATGCTATTGCTATATCATCTACAAAGGTAGAGTACAAGGGAGATGTTAATAAATCTACCGAGACTATTTGACTTTAGGGGATTCTATTTGAGTTTGGCATTCCTTTCAGGAAACCCACCATTATCTATTATGATAACCAAAGTATAATTTAGATATCTAAGAATCTTGTTCAAAACCATTTTACCAAACTCATTGAGATTCACATGAATTTTATTCAGGAGCTTATTCATGGTCAGGTCATCAACTTATATTTTTCTAGTCTTCAGAGTAGGTTATAGATATCTTTACCAAACCCTTCACCAAGAGCTAGTTCATTCATCTACGATCTCTTCTTTGGGTGAGGTCTAAATTAGTAGTAACATCATCTTCAGAGGGGGACTTATAGCCTCTTCACTTTTTATATGTCTCTATTTTAGGGGGAGAAAATGGATTTTCTCATTTTTATAATTTATGGGAGACTACTTTGCATTGGCCACTTGATTAGACCTAGTTGTTGGGACCCATTTTTTACACTACCCACCTAAGTTGTGTTTATGGGGGGTGGTTAGAGTAGGGATTTTATTTTTTCCCATATTTATTTATTATGGGATATTTTCCCTCACTTGAAGCTTTCCTACTTTCATGGATAATCTTACTTAGGTGTACTTGGAGTTACATTTTGACCAGATGAATAGGAAGTAACTTCCTTGACCATCTATTTTAGGTATGAGAGTTACTCTTATATTATTGGCTCTTTGACTGCCTTTCTTGGGGGAGTTACTCATGCACTCCTATTTTTACATCTCTATTGGTGAGTTATTTTTCTATGGAAGATTAGTTTTATCTCTTATCTTTTTATACAATATTCTCATGTATGTGATTTAATTTTCTTGAAGCTATTGTGGTGTGTACATGCTTGACTCATGCCTATCACAAACCTATGCATTCAATTGATTCAAAAATCTCGACATCCAGTCTGATAATACATAGTTTTTATTTCTTAATTCAAGATACAATTATGATCATTGCACGTTAATTTCCTTTAATATGCAAATAAATTAACATCTCAGTAATTCCATGGATCAAATATTTGTACACTAATAAGGCTAAAATTAATACTAAACAATATTTAGCCTTCAATAATTCATATTATTTTAATATTCAATTCAAGTTATTTCTTGTTACCACTAGGTTCCAAAGAGCATTTATGACTCCTTTTGTTTCTGCTTCTCAGGCTCTATACCTCAAGGTTTTACCAGCTACCATCCCATTCTCACTATTCACCTAAGGATTATACTAGATTTTATGGTCCATGATGCCACTACTAGAAGAGATAGAGTACACCCTCTTGAATAAATTTGAATGAATATTGAACCTAAAAATACTCATGAATAAGAAACATGTACTTGGATGCTAATAAAGGAAAAGAATAAATATTTTTTTTTGATAGATTTGATGACATATATGAAAGGTAATTAACTCAATATATTGACATTAACCTATCGTGACCAACACCTCCCATTTTTAAAATTAAAAATAAGGACCCATTTTATTCTATAAATTCCATATTTGGTCCCTATTGACACATAAATTGAACTTAAGCCTCGAGTATACCTAGGCCTAAGTTTTAAGTATTTGATTTTATTTCATAAATTTTGGCTCTAAATTTCAAGAAAATTTAATGAAAAGGCTATCTTTATGTTAATTTGATTTATTTATCTAATAGAGACAACCCTTTTTATCATCAAGTTGAGTCATTTGAATTTCTAAAGACCATGACAACCCATCATATAATGGGTACTTTTATCCCTTTATTTTGTGTTTGCACTAAAATAATAATATTTGACCTAGAAAATTTATGGCCTCATGATAAACCTCTTTACACTATGAGATCATGTCATGTGTCTTGCTTCCACAACATCACAGTGAATAGTTCCATGTCCTAATTTTAAAACTTTGTAATAGAAATACTGCATGAGATTACTTCACATGTATTCATCTCACTCCATCATAGAGTAATACCAACATAACTAAATTATAAATACTTGTGACTATGCAACTACATATTTTTTCTCCACATGTCTTCATATCACTTCATCACAAGTCATTGATTAAAAATTTAAACCATGAAGATTACAACTATGTGAAAAAGTGACAAACTACCACATGTCATCATCTCATTATTATCACAAACCATAGTTCAAAATGTTAAGTTATAAACATCTATGGCTATCCAATATCATACCACTTGTTAGGATCTCACAACATTACGTACTAAGAATTAAAAATGTTAGATTATAAGCCTATAACCATGCAATGAAATGATACATTGCCATGTGTCATTTTATGCATGAGTAACTACCATGTGTAGTTCATAGACATCACCATGTGTCCTTCCTAATATATTCAAGTGTCATGTGTCACGTTTCATGCCATTTTTTATGTCCTCACATCTCTTCACACTTACAATATTAGAGATCGATTAAAAATTCATACCCACAACAAAGTAATATGTTGTAATATACCCTTCTAAACATACTCAAGCATAATATTTAACAAGCATGACAACATGACCCTTATACACTTATTTAAATCCCTGAGCAACAATATTCCACTTATTCTTTCCAATATAGTCAAAGGCTACATGTTATTATCAACACAATTAGCCATAAATACAAGGAAAAACTAGACAAAATATATTACAACTAAGAAATACATAATAAATCCAATTGAAATGATTGAAATCCTAAATATTATGATAATTTGACACCTATAAAATAAATCCTTAGGAAATCATGATTTACAAAATAAAAGTTTAAAATTGAAAGACAATTGACATGGACCGTTAAGTAAGAATTAATTCTCACAAATGAGATTTTATTCGATGGATTTAGTGTCAATCCCATACTATATATTTTGCCTCATATCAAATTGGACATCACTAGGCCCTTGCCATTAGCAAGTAAGCTTCATATTTACTCCAAGGTATTGGTCACTACTCATGTTTACTATCCTTCATGTTGCCTATACCAAGTTGGAAAAAATCCTAAGAGATTATATGTGGGATAATTCTGAAGGTCACAAGGGCTTTGACAAGGTTTTGTGGGATATATGTTGTCAACCTAAATAGATTAGTGGATTGGGCCTCATTAATATATGTTTTAAGGGATTTATCTTAGTATTAATTAGATCTTTATAGGGATAAAAGGTGGTGAAGCCTGGAATATTTTATTAAGAAACTCTATTTCTCAAGGATACCTTTACAACAAAAAGACCTAGTAAGGCCTTGGTTTGCATAGTCTTATCATAACCCCTATTTTGGTTAAAATCACTGACAATTTTATCATTTAGTATATTTGTAAAGGTTGGGAACAACTCAAACCTCATCTCATTTGAGTAGGAGAGGGATTCATGAATGTCCTATCTCTCATTTCTCACTCCCTCTGGTGGTCCCCAATGTTGAATTTTCATAATGTTCCTTTTGCCCTGGTCCCATGGATCAAGAGTTTGTGGTTGTTAAAAAATGGTATTAAAACTATTGGCGTTTATTTTTAAAATTTTGTCCCACCTAGCTTCCTTGGAATCTATCTCAGAATAGATTTAACCTTAACAAAGAAGATGTTGAGTCTATTACAAAAATTTAGAGTTCTATATGAAAATATTACCTTCATAATATTGGTGTTACTTCCCTTAATCCCTATGTAAGGATTGGCATTATCTGAATACCATGCTATTTTATTGTTACTCTCATTAAATGGGGTATAATATTTTAGCTCCTCAATACATTCAAGATGACATTCTTAATCACTGATGGAATCTTCATTCCAACTAAGCAATCTGGTCTAGAATATTTTCCATGATCTAGAATGCCTTTATTAAACCCAAAAAGGCACACTTCTTTTAGTGTATTATTTACCAGGATTTGCCTATGGGTGGTCATATTAAACACATGGGGGTTTCAAATCCCATTTGCTTGATAATTCACTAGTCAAAGACAATCAAGCATCTTTTTTGGTTTTGTACTCATGCCCAATCAACTTAGAATTAGATTCACACCCTTTTTAATCCTTTCAGACTAGAATTATTCACCTAGAAAATGGCTCTCTTGGGGGGCTCTATCATGTTACCTACAAGATATAATAGGTTTTGGTATATTTTTGTGTTGATATTCTTTTTCAAATTTAGAAAGCTAGAAATTACGTTTTTTAATCATGAATATATGAAAATAAGTTTTTATATATCTAACAAATTTTATGTGATCTCTAATGTCATACTCTAGATTCAAATCCAAATAGACAAAGTTCATATGGAGCTTAATCACCTCTATATATATTATATCACTGGGGAAATGCCACATGCATGGTCATCCATGATCTTCTGGATCTTTAATGTTTTAATTCTCCTCCTTATGGGCAAGGACGTGGTGTTTTTCAAAAGCATTCCTAGAACCATCATAAGATCCCCTCTCCTCATTCTCATTGGTCATCCCCTCATCATGGTAGGTTTGATGGTTCTAATAGAGGAGGTGGTGGAGTGGGAATTAGGGTCTTCCTCCATATGATAAGTTTTTGCACCTATCCCTTACTATTTCACCCTCCCAATAAGTTGATGCCAATGAAAAAAAGTAACAAAATAATGGGTGGGATCCCTTACTTATGGATGATTATGCCCATGCTCAATGGGCTAGGTAGGAAAACTATAGGATCTTCCTTCTCCACATCCCCCTCCAGCTAAGATGTTTGTTATTGCTTCCTAATGTATTTATTATTTATGTCTTTTTTTGTTTCTTACACATTTATTTCAATATGAGTTGATGTGATATTTGTTTTGTGTGGTCATTGTTGACCGGGATAATTCATCTCTCGAGGTTGTTTCTATCTTGGTGTGATTTTGCTTGTGGGGTGTGACCCCTTCCACCTAGTTATTTATATAATTACTATTGTACTATATTTTTTTTATTAATATAAGTGTGATTTTCAATAAAAATTAACTAACTAATTGAGATTCATAACTCTCTAGTTTCTTCAAACCCAATTGTCAAATTGAACACAAAGCTCAACAAGAATTGTAATGGTAGCCAAAGATCAGATTCATTCTCCATATATGTTTTTCTTTGGGACCAATTAATATTTAAAGGACACAAAATTTGACTCAAATGCTCTGCATAATGTCTTCTTACAGTATTCAGCTATCAATGAAAAAGTTAAATCATATCAAAATTATATTTACAAAGATAACTTCACTCTCCATGAGACAGAGTACATAGATGACCTACTCTTTATCAAAGTAGTTAGATTTCATAAAGTATCAGCCAAGCCTAAGGTATTTCATTGTATTGATTTATTCTTCAATTTAGTTTCCATAGGCATGGGCGCATATGACATTTTTCATAGGAGAGTTAATCAAATACCAATGACCTATATAGCTAGTATTATTTTTGAAAAATACTATAGATTACCTCCATCAAACACAACTTACATTTATTAATTGGTCAATGAATGGTTTAAAAACCATGAGATTATAGAGGCCTTAAGATGTTAGGTATCAAATCCTAACAATTTTGTAAAGAAGAGGAAAGACAATTATATCCCCATCTCACAATTCAAGATAAGGATTAGGAATTCTATGGCTTTGATGAATAGACTTCATGGAGATCCATCTATTTCCCATGATGATGAATTATGGGTTCACTTATTTTACATAATAATAGATGATGAAGGTATCCATGTAGTAGGATAAATCATAAGTTATAATTTGAAAGTATGGAGGGTTTCCCATAATATGATAAAAAATAATTTTTACATGTCATATTTAGTGGATTATGTCTGTGCCACTGTGAGTTCTACAGGCACATATTTGTGGGTTACAAAATGAGAAAATAAAATATTTGACAATATTGGTATATTTCACATACATAAGTTCATAAATTCCATACAAAGGATAGTAGACACATTTTAACCCATTTTCTATAAAGTTATCAATTCAAATCCAATGCTAAGGTTTTTTAATGAAATAAATAGATCACTAAAATCATTGGGATATTATTGGTACTACTTGGACCATATGGTAAGAAGGGTAGAAGGTGCATTGGTTTTACCTCTCTATTGGCCTAAACTAGTCCTAAATAAATTAGATGAGTAGGAGATATCCTATTAACTATATTTAATTATTGATGAAAACTGCAAAAGAGATAAACTTTGAGCTATACATAATATGCCTCTAAGCATAGGTAGGCAATGATTTCAATGATTGGAATAATTATCCAAGTATTCTTGACACATTACCTCTTTTAGTCTTAGATCGATAGAATATAGACCTTAGGATCTTAAGGGAAAAATGGTTAATCATATACAAATCTTTCAATGAAGATTAAGGGCTACCTATGGCCCCAAAGGGTATGACAATGACTATATTTTTCTCAATGTTGATGATAACACCTAGGTCTAGAGTAGGATGAGAGTTGCTGATGTGACCATGGAAATTACACAAAAAATATAGTATGATCCTTCTATCTGAAGGTTAGATAAGGCTAAATGAGGAGATTGAAAGGGAGAAGCCTCTAGAGGATAATAATGGGAACCTAAAGATAATAACACTCAATATTATTCCCCAATACAAGACTACATAGTAATAGACATAAATAATGAATATAGGGGGGTCCCTTTGACCCTAAAGTCACAATGGAATTTAATCTAATTGCTACAGATCAACCTAGCCCATCACAAGTGATGAATCATCCATTACCCCTCCTATGCTTACTATAACACATCATCCAATGGTCACTCAAGTGACACTCAATTTACCTAGTGTACACAATAATATTGGATTATATAACACCTCAGTCTTGTACACTTGGAAAACTAAAACCTTGGTTATTGATCTCAGTTATGGACATTTCCCACTTTTGAAAGTCTTGCATCTACTCTATCTCATGCCCCTTAGCCTATCTCTTGGTCTGATCAGTCTTATGTTGATGACCCATTCAATTTATCTTTACTAGAATGCTTAAAATCTGATTATCTTATGCCCATGCAAGTTCTAAGCCTATAACGACTTTCATGTTCCTTGGACACTAGAATCTTGGATAGACACCTATGTCAATGCAGGTGTCCTACTCTACTACAAGTGTCTAGTGCCCTAAAGTCATCTAATTTTTGAATGAAATGCATCCTAATGGTCAGCCTAAGTTCTTTAATGTAAGTTATTTATCCAAAAGGATTGATATAAATAAAATATCAACACTCATTTATTTCTCACCTAGAATTCATACTAAAGAACATTCAAAGACCATTTAATTGAGCAAAAATTATTTGTTTATTGATATTTCCATATTATTCATAGGGATTGCACATATATAAGTATGAAGTGATGAAGGAGTAGCCTAAAATCCCAATTTTCCAAGTTACAAGCTAGGTCACTATTGTAATTGATTTCTACATATTACATGATTCACACATAAGCCAACACATAATGTAAAATACATCAGTTGTTGCCCTCTTTAGAGTATTGGCTATGTATGCAATCCTCATTAAAAGAAAGTCCTTGAGGTTAGCTCAACATTGTGTGCCTACTAACCAATTTTTTCTAAACTTGCTATGAAGATGGAGAAATATGATTTTTTAATTTCATAAGGAGTGATAGTTTAGGAACTAGATTTGAATGCACCAAAGTGAAGGTGAAGATAAACCTAGAAGCATCCAAGTGGTCACATCTATTTTTAACAAGTATCATATATAGGACACCTACATCTAATTAAAATAATAGCATCAATACAACCATCCCAGATTGATGCTAGTGTCCTCGATGCTAGAGTCACCAATCCAAACGTTGGTGACTATTCTAAAATCCTCTTCCAGTATACTTACTTATTCTAGATACAAAATTATGTTAGCATCAGTTACAACTAAGTATGTTATTTCTTTGTCATTTCCATATCTCACATAGTTGTACTTATTATTTTTAGCTTATCTCAGTTTAATGAATTTAGCATATGTTATATCTAAGTATATGATTTAATTGGACTACTATAAAGATAGTTTATCACCCTTATACCCTAAGATATCTCTATCCCATTTAACCCTATATCTCCCAATATAGATTTTTGGGGTTAAACATTTAGTGAACTTGATCTTTGAACTTCAAACCCTATGTCAATTACAGGTTTCTAATCTTTCTATTGCTAATCCTAGATTGTTATAAAATATGTGCAACATGGATGCATCTATCACCCATTTTAGGTTTCAATTTATGATAGTTGATTTGGTTTGCTACATTACCTCCCTTCTCAAAAAAATTAAGTAAATTTGTGAAAATAATGAGAGGGTTTTAAAGTAGAAACAACACTTTATCTCTCTTTAAAATTCCTTTTATAATGGTATATAGCCAATATCTAGATGCCAACATGCATGATCTCAACCATTTATTATACCTAAATCTTATTTGAGTGATAAATACCATCCTCTACCCATTATTCGCCCATAACTTCTATTGGATTTTGCAATCTATGAAATTACTACTCAAAGAGGTGAGGTTACTAAACCCATGTCACTACCTATTAATATACAATAGATGCCTCATAAACCTAAGTTTTTGATAAAATTTAAGGGATATGACATTATTGACCAATTGAGTAATGAAAAATATAAAATTTCAATACTTGAGCTCTTAAAGAAATCTAATGTTTATAAGGACATCCTATACATGGAATTACATGAGACACAAGTTCCAAGTAATATCGAGCCTACTTATTTTGTGGATATCATGAAAGATTTAAAGAACAATGTCAATATCATTACCTTTGATCCAACAGATTTATAATCCAAAGATATTATTGACCAAAATTTGCCTTTATTCATATAAGTGACCATGTAAAATAAAGGCATCAAAAGGGTGCTCGTTGATAATGGATCAGGCCTAAACATTTGTAGCATAAAATTCCTAACCATCGTGGGTATGTACATAAAATTATGTGATAATTCACATACCCCTCTAGTTGGTCAAATCAAATTTGATGTGATATTGGGACCAAAAATAGTTTCAACTACCATTTAGGTAATGTCTCAATAATTACATTATAATTTACTTTTGGATAGAACTTGGATACATTCAATGGAATTTGTCCCATATAAACTTCATCGATGTGTAAAATTCATACATGATAGGACCTTATTGTCCATACCTATTGATGATGAAAATTTCAAATTTTGTAAAATTTTAAAAGTAAAGGCATTCCTACAGTGGTACCACCTAAACAACACATTCCTCTTAAGTACATACACACATATGAAATAGGTAATTCAAGTAAAATGGATCCTTTATCTCTAGATGTAAATAAGGCACTCTATATTGAGGTACACATAGATGAACATAAAGAGAAAGAACCATTACTAAAGGAGGTAATATAACCACAAGATCCCCCAACATTTTAGCTTCCTTTATTGGTCAATATTGAGTAGAAATATGTCCATGTTTCTGATTACTATGATATTGATGATGATACCACTTATGATATGATAGATGATAAAATGCAAAAATTAAAATTTGATCTGCTTGATCACCTTTCACATTACCTACTCAAATCTATTGCTCCTAGTACATATAAGCTAAATCCACTTTCAAAAGATACAAAATTGAATCTAGATAAGGGAAAAACAAAAATAGAAGATGAACATGTAAATGCTTATTATTCTATACATCCCTCTTGGCTAAAAACATTGAGTCAACCTTACAAGGTTCAAATACAAATTCATCATGTGAATAATGTGGAGTATTATCAAAAGGATTCACAACAAATTTTATAGATCATGACACAACAAGATACTCTAGATACCATGTTATCTATGTTACTTGAACACAAAATGATTTCTTTACCTTTTACCAGACATAAATCATGTAATAGACTTCTATCTACTAAAGATAAAGTACCTTATTGTAAATATCATTGAATCATTGGCCATATTTTCAATCAATGTGAGGCATTGAAGAAACTAATTTAGAAATATAAGAACAAAAGTTGCATACACATTACATGAGAAAAAGGAAAAATCCTTCATATCTTTTAGAATAGAATTATCTCTCAAAATGACCAAAGTATGAAGATTTAACTGTTACTACTAATATTGATGGGGTATATTACCACCATCTCTATTTTGATAATAATAAGTGGGATACAAATTGTGGCACCATGTTTTTTTCATAATTGGGACATATTTCAGATGAACTAATATAATCTCCATTAATGCCAAAATCTTGAGGATACATTCAGTTACCTATAACTTGTGGCCCACATGTGGAAACTTCCACCATATGGATATTAGACCATGAACCACATTTGAAACTAAAGTGTGGATAAAATTGGCTAGTCAAGTGGATTACTAAGATATATACTACAAACATGTGTGTTGATTTTATTAATATAGGTACAAATATTTTCATCCAACATGATGGGTATGATTATTTACCTACACCATTGGCTTCCAGTAAACCATTAGATGAAAACATTGCAAATGTGACAATTCACCAATATAAACAAATCTTGAGAAATTTTCTAGGTAGTCCTACACCTTTTGATGATGAGGACTTCCTTGATTAGACATCTTCAAAATACCAAAAAAATTAAAACATTTAAAAAATCCAAAAAAAAATTCAGCATAAAATTTGTTCTATTGGCTCATTGAAATCTATGTGTTAGTTCCATGTTACTGTATGGAATATTAGTTACTTATATATACCCATGTGTGCCACACTTTTACTTGATTGTGATATAGGCATAGATAGATACATGATATATTCTTATTTTGGATGTTGGCCCTTTCCTCTACTCATTTCATGTGGACATTGGGAGAATCCACTTTATTTGACATAGATACACATAGGTTATATCAATCTATGGTCTCTTCATTATCATGTTTGAGCTCTTACATACTTATGCATGCCTTTATCCAAGATTATATCTTTCACATGATACTTGATATGCTATCCACTTAACATTTTTTACTAACATAGTTGATCCATGGGATACTATGATATGTTTATGATGGCTGCTTATGTTTTCCTTTATGTACTTCCTTAAGTGTCTTGCCTTGTTATTGTCTTGCTTGTTTAAGCATTTGAATATGTTCCTTTGTTTGTAACCCCCATTTATTTGACATTTAAACATGTCATTATTTTTTATATGAATATTTGACTATGTCATCATTGATTTTATGTACATTTGACAAAGTCATATCCCTTCGATTGTGTGGCATTTGAACATGCCCCTTATTTATGGTCTCCTAGGACCATTGTATGTTTGAATTCCTTTTGAGTTACCTTGTGTGTGTGTTTATTTTCTTGTTAATCTTGTAATATTACCATCTAGACATTGACATGATATTTATGATGCATCTTAGGCCTTCATGTGATCACATTGTTCTATGCGCTTCAATATTACATTCACCTAGACATGTTCTTCTATATGCCACATGTTTCCATTAATAGATTATATAGTTGTCTTATCCTTTTGAGGTGAGGTAACTACCATTTTCTATTCTTATCTCACCTCAAAGGAGAGGCATATTAGTGGGGGCATGTCATAGAGGCATGTTTTTCATATTTGGCATTATTTCTAGATTTAATGGGGGCATGCTTTGGAAGCATGTTCTCCATACTTATTCATATTAGCACAGTTTTTAAATTCAATAAGGGCATGATTTGGAATCATGTTATCCAAATTCATTTAGTATTCGGCACACCCAAATTCAATTGGGGTATGTTTTGGAAACATGTCCTTCACACTGGCACTTTATTTTAGGTTTTATATTTCTCCATATATAGTGGGGGAATGGTTTGAAAGCATGTTCTTCACACTTACATAGTTTATGAATTGGCCAAAGCACATAATTACATGATTTAAATTCACATTTGTAGTATAATGTTATATATTAGTACCATTTTCATACATATTTTTATCATGAGACATATCTAAGGTGCATATGATATGCAATGTGCACTTAGTATTGAAAAAAATTAAATTAATTTTAGATTTAAAAACACTCTCAAGGATTGTCATCACTCACCAGGTTGGACTTTTATGGATTATATTAAGCTAATCTACTGCATTAATTGATTTGATTTTGGTATGGTTAAGGTGATTAAATCACTTAACCATACTAAGTTTTTAGGTTGGACTTGATTGTATCATCTAGCCTCACCAGTTTGATAGTATGAGTTAACTTGGTTCACTCATACTCATCAGGTTATAAGTATGGTTGGGTTGCACAATTGAGTTAATCACAACTGCTAGGTGTAAACTCACCTTTTCTCTAAGGTTGGGGGCATGTGCCTTCTAATCTCTATTTCTCTTTATCTCGTTAGATATATGCACTTTCTAGTTTTATATATTTGTCTTAATATTAGTTTTAGATATATATATATATATATATATATATATATATATATATATATATTTCAAATCAAGTTACCAATAGAAAAAGGTAGTTTCATAATACACAAGTTTACTCCTAAACCTTGCTCTTCCAATTTCAATATTTTCAATAAATTTAATTTCATGTTATATGCACTAATTATGTACTGTAACATGCTCTTGGTTATAGTTTGGTCACTAGCAAAGCACTCAATTTGGACTCAAGCAAAGGTAATGCATGTTATACACACCTAGGTACACATTTATTCTCCTTTAAACTAGTAATTTCATTTCTAGATTAAAGGGTGGGAATGTAGACAATATTTATGGATTATATAGTATCTTAGTCTTGTACACTTAGAAAACTCAGACCTTGGTTTTTACCTTTTGTTATCGAACTTTCTTGATTTTATAAGTCTTACATCTTCTCTATTTTATGCTTCTTTGCCTATCTCTTGGTCCAACCAATCTTATGTTGATGACTCAAACCTTCTATCTTGCCCAGAATGCTTAAAATATGATTATTTTATGCCCCTACAAGTTTTGATTCTCTACCTAATTTATTATTCTTTAGAAATTAGCATCCTAGATAGACACCTATGTTAATGCAGGTGTCCTTCTCTGACGTAAGTGTTAAGTGACCTAAAGTCATCTAATTTACAAATAAAATGCATCCTAATGGTCATCCTAAGTGATTTAATATAATTTATTGATCCAAAAGGATTTATATAAATAAAACATCAACACTCATGTTTCTTCAGCTAGAATTCATACCAAAGAGCATTCAATTGAGTATAGCTTTCCTATTTATTTCAATTTCCATATCAGTCATAGGAACTACACATCTACATGTATGAAGTACTAAAGGAGCAACCTAAGAGCCTAATTTTCCAAGTTACAAGCTAGATCATTGTTGTACTTATTTTTCACATATTACATGATTCACACAAAATCCAAGATGTAGGGGAGAATTAATCAGTTTGAGGCCCTCTTTAGAGTATTAACTATGTAGGTAAAGTTCATTGACACAGGGGTCCTTAGGGTCAGTTCGACACTATGTACCCACTAACCCATTTTTTCCAAGGTCATTATGAAGATTAATAAATATATTTTTACAATTTCATAAGGAGTGATAGTCCATGACCCATATCTAAATGTACAAAAATGAAGGTGAAGACAAACCCAAAAACATCTAGGTGGTTGCATCCTTTTCTAACAAGTCTTATGCATAGGACACTTGCATTAAGTTCAGATAGTGGCATTGATGTAACCATCCCAGGTTGATGCCAATGTATATAGTGCCATAGGTACCCAACCTAGATTTTGGTGATTATTCTAGAATCCTTTTCCAGTTTGCTTCTTACCCGTTCTAGATCCAAAACTGTGTTAGCATCAGAACCAACTAAGTACATTATTTCTTTGTTATTTCCATATCTAGCATAGTTGTAATTACTAATTTTATCCTATCATAGTTATATGAATTAAACATGTGTTATATCTAATTTTAGAATTTAATTGGCCTATTATAGAGATAGTTTACCACCCTTGTACCCTCAGCTATCTTTATTCCCTTTAACCTTATATCCCCTAATCTAGATTTTTAGGGTTAAAAACCTATACCCTACAATCTAAGGGTCACATTGGAATAAATGACATAGAACATACTATTATACCTATTTTTCACACCCCTCCTATTTTTTTTGAAATAATAAACTGACACTTTTATCCACCTTAGTGATGACCTAGTCATAAAAATTAAAATTGCAATCGGAGACCCTAAGTCAATTAATATTATTTATGAATATGCCTCATATCAATTTAATGATTTGATAATTATCATTTTTTTGAATTATTGTTTACATTATAGTGGTTTTGAAAATCATTTGTGAACTAATGAATAAATTGAGAAATTTATATAATTAAATAAACACTTTAGTTTTAGTTGACATTTTGATCAAGATTGCAATGATTGTTACATTATTTTTATTTGAGAAAGTAATGCATCCTATGGTTATATCAAATCAAATACATTATTTAATTTATCATGATTTGCATTTGAAATATTGACTGTGCACCTGATATGGATTGATCATAATGACTATTAGATTGATCAGAATTTAATTACAAGTATAGTTGATATTGTGTCAATGGTGAAATAGATAAGTCTGGTTTACAACATTTAAACCTAAATTATTTCCTAAGGATTATTAATGGTCCTAAGTTTTTTAAATTTATACACTATCCTATGGTTGAGACTCATCAGATGTGGTGGACCTATTTGAGGAATATAAAGTGGTCATGGGTAATTTTAATTATGAGAATTTTAATTAAATCTACATATGTATGTCTCAAAACACGAAAGTTTTAAATTTTTCATATGTTTATTGTTATTTTAAAGACATGTTGAAATAAACATATTGATTGAATTTGGAAATTTGGTAACTTGAGGCTCATGAATGATCTAATCAACAAGTTGATAGTTTAAGACAATAAGTTGGTAGTTGTTTAAAATATGAAGCATAGTGGATGCTTCAAGATCTTGGTGAGATCCTAGGTGGTTCAAGGGACTTTAATGCATGTAGTACATGTCTTGGTTTATGTAAATTGACTATGGTTTTAGTAAGTATTATGGTCATAACTTAACTTGATGACATTGCTAAGTAAGTTGGTAGTTTGCTAACTTTTACCTCAATTATGATAAGCCAACCATGAAAGTGTACGTAGATAGGGGTAGTTAATTCTTAGGTCTCAATTATAAATAGAATTTGGTTTTGTTTGTTGGTCATTTTTTGAAGCTTGCCTGTAGAAGTGATATTTTGTCGGATTGGAGTTTGGGAGTTATAGTTGGGAAATTGTAAGTGAAAAGATGTAGGGAAGCTTGTACAGGTATGTCATGAATAGAAAATGAATAAGTTTTAAGGCAATATTTATAGTTTTCATTATGATTGGTGCATGGAAGAAATGATGGTTTTTTGGCTCTGCATGAAATTTGGTTAAAATTTGGCAAGATATTTTTTCTATTTAAATTCTTTGCATGCATGGGTTTTAGACTAAGAAAGTTGAAGCAACTTAAAGTATCAGTTTGTATGGAAAATCATTTTATTGGGTTCTCACATCACTTTCTATGGTACAGATAATAATGATGAAAGTGGATTTCATTTTTGATATAAATTTGTTCATTTTTTTCCAAAGTTAGACTTGGGAAATGTAAAAATATTGTTAGTTTAGATGCAAAGCATGGTATTTTGAAAATGAATAATGGAGATTTTCTTGCATATATGCATATTTGGCTTTTGGAGTTTCAATTTTATTTTGTGACAATGGTAATTTTTGTTCACACCAGTGAGTATTTTGAAACTATTAGTTTCATAAATATATGAGGTTTTGAAGATGAACTCTACATAGTTATTTTATGAAAATATGAATGATGGTTCAGAAGCATTTTTGGGAATTTGTGAGGAAGTTGTGCTAAATAGTTTTAATATTTGGGATTATTTGCATATATATTTATGGTTTCCTAGATTAAGAAGGTTATTTTTTGGGTTTTATTTTTGAAAATCAGAAACTTAAAAAATAATGAAAGTGGGAAATTGTAATAGATTGTTTTGATATGATGTTCTAAGAAGGGTTCTATCATGTCAATAAGCTTATAATAGTTTATAAATCTTCTATCAAATTTATTCTTTCAAAAATTTAAAGTTGTTGATAGTCAATGGAATTAATACATACAATTCATAATTTATGAATAATATATATATGTATTGTATATTTTGATATGGCATTCATACAGTGAGATCAAAATGTAAGAAACTATGGGCAAAGTATTTAAAGATAAAAGTATGAAGAATATATTTTTTCTAGTTTAATCATGATAATAAATGCAAGATAAATAATGGGTTTATATATGATTTTGAAAATTTGTTGAAATTCCTTTTGATGTAGAAACTCTATATTTGTGTACCTACATAAATTTTCATGATGTTAAATTTAACAACCAAATGACTGTCATCACAAACCAAAAATTATGTAGTTTGATAGCCATTTGAATGTCAAATTTAATTTGGATAAAAAACAAATTTAAATTATTATTTTCATAAAAGTGAAAGTTGTTTTATGGAAAATTTTGGTTCATCTTTCATGTGATTTGGTCAAAATATTTTTAGTGTGAATGTATTATATTAAATAATTCACTTTCTTAAGCATGTTATTGCACATGGAATAAAAAATAGTAATTTTAGTTTTGGGAGATTTTGGTAAATTATTGGACAGTAAATTGATATATATATATATATATATATATATATATATATATATATATATATATATATATATATATATATATATATGCTTAAGTTATAGGGATTACATGCAAAATAGAATTAATGTAAATAAGAATTTCATTTAAATATAATTTTATCATATAATTTATTTATTAAATATTATTTTTATTATTATTAGTTGACTAAAAGGGTCCCACCTATTAAGAATACTTGGTATAAATTCAAATATTTGATCTCTTAAGTTTTTTTTTTAAGTCTTAAATAAATCTTAAATTATAACTACCATGTTAATTGACTTTTAAAAGTTAATTACTAAAGTTAACAAGTAACTAACTAAAGTTAGTTACAACTTATTTTTCAACCAACTTTAGAAGTATAAAAGAAGGTCATCGATTCATTTTAAAGGGGAGGAACAATATAGGTATAGAAGACTTATACATTGTAAATTCAATCATTTATCTCTTTCTTCTATGTAACTTCTCTGAGATAACATGACTTTTGCAGATAGACCAATGGTACTTTCTCTAACGATTGAGTATATTTCTTAGAAAATGTAGGTATATCCAATTATATACTATTATTTATAATAAATTATCTAAAGTTTATCAAGTTTAACATCTTTTGATGATTGTTTCTTGTAGTCCTATGTGCAAAATCTGAGTATTCACCCTAAATAATGATATAAACTTTATTGTTTGTGACATTTCGTTGATCTAATTGATAGTAAAATTTATCTTTTTAAGATGTTTTGTAAAGAAGATATTGGTTTCTTAAACAAAGTTGATCTATTTTGCTAAGACGACTCTGTTTATTAAGACTCACATGTTTTGTCTATATTGTACTTTACTTTGACTTTGACTTTAACTTAGTTTAATCTCTAATTGATCTAATTTAATTTCTATTTTATTTAGTTTTATTATATTTTGTATTTAATTTGCTATTTATTCTTGATTTTATTTGATTAAGTTTAGTTTCTTAAGTTAGTTTTCTTTCTTTCGTTAGTTTAATTTATCTTAGATTAATTTGTTTATTTTCTAGATTAGTTTAGATTAGATTCTTTTAGGTTTCTTAGTTAGTTGTTAATGTTATTTGTTGTTATCTCTTTAGGATTGTTGAGTTATGTTTATTTTCTTTACTTATTGAAGATTTGTTTATAAATTGAATTATTATCTTGTCTTCAATTGATCTTTTACACTTTCCTTGTTTATTATATTTGATGATCATTTATGAGCATGGACATAAGATATACTTTTCAACAATCTAAATTTTCTATCCTTCAAGAGATTGTCTAATTCATAGACTTTATTCTATCAGATAGGCTAGATGACAGTTTATATCAAATGTGAGATGGAGTTATATAATATTGAAGGAATGATTAACTTCTTAGATTAAAACATTATTTATGAGTATTCTTCTTGACATAGTTGATTTTTATGTTGTATTTAATCAACTTAGTAAATGTTTGTAACCTTGATTTAGATTTATTATTAAACATATTAATTCCTAGAACTCTTAAATACCATTTTACACACCTTAAGACTGATTTTTAGTCACAGGTCCCTTATGATTAAACTAGTACGATTCCATCTTTACCTTCACGATAGGTGAATAGGTTGAGTCATTGGTGTGACATGTTTCACCATCAACACATACCATAGCCCCAAGGAATACCATTGAACATAGTTTACTCATTATATTCTAAGGATGATTCTTTAGAAGAGGACTTATAAGAAGAGCACATATCTAATGTATTTTAGGAAGGTCCCCATGTAAGTACATTTTGGAGCTTATAACCCTAATATATCTCTTGATTATGATACAACTCAAACAAAAATAAATGTGAAGGACTGAGGTCATATGTTAAATAAATAAACAAGCTAACCAAAATTTCCTAAGCTCTCTTCAGTTGACATTATTATATCTCACATTTGTGCCCTTGTTCCTTTAGTTTACCCATCAGTCACTTTAGTTACTACTGCTAAAATGGTTTTAGTTGAGGTCCCTATTATTTCCACCCCTATCCCCTGAATTAATGTTAATACTACCATTGTTCTTATTATTCCTATTGACTTATATGACTCCTTTTTTGACACTACTATTGATCCAATTAATACTAAATTTGATAGTACTACATTCATGATAATAAGGCAAAGTTTACAAATGCCAACACCCTCTGCCATTACATATCTTAGTAACCCCACAATTATTATTAACATTACACCCAAAATTACATTGAAGCTTTGTATTTTGTCTTTTCAAGCCCAAGATTTGAAGACTTGGTTTCTTAGACCATTTTTACAACCTATCCACTATAGAGTCATACTTCCACCCAACTAGGATTACTAATTCCATAAAAACCTTCCATAGTATCCCTAGTAATCAATATCATCAAGGGCTACCCAAATACCATAAAACACATAACCAAGACCCTACCTCAAAGTAGGGTTTATAGAAAGAGAATGGTTAACCCACCATTCCATTTATCTTAACAATCCATATCAACATATTTAAATTGGTACCAAAAGGAGGGCCCATAATAATTGACCATTAAATTCACTTGAGTTTGCATATATTGGATCCACTAGTAAGCTTAACAAGGTCCAAATATAATTTTGGTTTATTATTATTATCACCTTTACAGGTTCATAAAAGAGAAAGATAACATATATTTTTCCCTATTAAATACACTTATATACTAAATTCACTAATTCAAGTGAATCAAAACACATATTTTATCATCAATTGGCTAGCCAATTCTACCATCAATGTCATTGGTGTTGTCCCTGATTTTCCTAGGAATCTTGAAATTACATTCCTTCGTTATCCCATTCTAGGGGACAAATTTCAAGGGAACACATCAAATCCTTTAAATCCTCATTGGTATTATTGAATGTATCTCATGAAGATATGGCATGAAGATTGTTCCTTTTTACCTTGTAGGATGTTGCATATAATCGGTTCTTGAATCTCCTAAAAAACTCAATAATCACATGGAATCAATTTCATAATACATTTGTTCCACAATTCAAACAATTTAGTAATCATATTGTGGTGTATTAGAATTTTTACATTATGAAAATAGAACCTAATGAGCCAATTAGAATATTCAATGCAATATTCTAAAAGATGTATAATTGTATAGATGTTCGGTATAGACCCAATGTTGTGTTAGCTTTAGAAATATACAAAAACACCTTATATTCAATGATTTTTGTATTTTTATGTAGATCCCAAAACATCAATATGGTATTTTATACTTATATAGAATCCATCAACATTAACCATCAATTGAATTCTCAAGGATTACATGTTTTAGCCATACCCAATGTCAATTCAAATTTCCTAGCCTTGAATCCTATTCTAAATGCCAACCAAAATGTCATAAATAATAATAAAAATTAGGGATTTAATCAATTTCCTTTGGCCCATGTTCCACTAAAATACAACTTAGGATTTTTAAACAATTTTATCCCCTTACCTGGCCAACAAAACTAGAACCAAGCCTTAGTTCTAGTCAATACCTCAAGTATGCAAGGTACAACTTTTGATTCAACTAAGGTAGAGTTAGATGATATTAAATTATTGGTACAAAAAATTAGAAATGATTTTAAAAACTCATTTCTCATCACTTTTGTGTTAAAATAATAATTAGAATTGATTTCTTGTAAGAATGCACAAATCACCAAAACACCTAAATTTGCCTACACAATTAAATTGCACACTCTAAAACAATTTGAGACATCCCTTATTGGGGAAATGCATTATAACCAACTATCAGATTCATCTAATTCACTCTTAGCCAAATTTTTATTTTTGAAATGACATTTTTGAGAAAGTAAATGGATTATTCAACTCATAATATTGCATAAAAGGTAATCAGGATTACTTATCTAATCACATCAAATGGCTAAGTATAAACTTCATAAAAATTGGATAAATTTCTAATTTTTTAAATAAAAATAAAAAAATATCAAGATTTGTGATAAGCACTATCATGAATGCAAGAAATATCAACAATGAATTATCATGAATGTATGACATCACTCAAAAAGTTGGTAAACATTATCATGAATGTAATAAATATCAACATAAATTAAGAATTTATAAGCCATGAATCATTAATACAACCTCTTTCCAAAATATTGTTGGCACTAATTAGTCCAAATTGAATTAAATTATAGATAAATCAATCTAATTAGGTTATAAATAGAGGGTGACCCCTCTAGGCATAACAAGTTATTTTGTGTAGAATTATAATGCATGAATATTATAAAAGATTCAATAATTATTCACTTTGATTCAACCTAACCACTCGTATACAAGGGGATATGTCATCCAAAAACACAAAATGACATTTATAAAGACTCCTATCTCTACAATCTAAGCACAAACAAACCTGAATTAAACTTAGAGAAGGAATCCATGGGAAAGGTATAACATTTGCTTATGTTTTATATTTTTTTGCATTCTCTTAGACCTTTCAAATCTAAGGGATTATGCCTAAGGTGTTGTGTTCATCAATTTTTTGTTTTGAATGAACTAATAATGAACTAAACCCTCTTGTAATCATAATCTACATTTGACATACCTAGTGGGACCCACACACCACAAAACCTTCTTGGGAACATTATTGGACCCTCTAAATTTGAAAAATGTCATTCTAAATTTTTTTTTCTAATTTTCACATGTTCTTCTTTTCTATGAATCGATGTGATCACTTTCCATATCATTGAGATCACATATAATAATCGGTGATATCACTTCTAAGTTATTTTATGTTTCTCTATGTTCTTAGGAAATTAATAAAATCATCATGCATATTGGTGGTATCATGCTATAGAAAAATAAGATCACTCTACTATGTTAAAACTACTAAACAATGAGACTTCAAACCCTAATAATTAAATTGACCTATAAATCAACAAGATCACCTAATGAATTAGCAGAATAGTCAAGGTAACTCTATCCATTTTCTATTTTAGTCATTTTTTGATATTAGTGGGAATGCCATGATAAAAAACATTATCATCTTGAAAATCATTAATATCATCTTGATAATTGAAGGAATCTCTAATTTATATTCTCTATTTGTCTCTCTATAGAATAACAAGATTGCCATGTTAAATGGTGAGAACACTTTGCTAAATAGTGGGATCACATTGTGTATTTTTACTAAGAGCTAAATAATTAGCCTATCAAAATCCCATTCTATCAAAGACCACTTTTCAAAACTTTAACTTTTTTCATGCAAGTTTCGTTATCAAAAGAGTGAATTTATTACCAAATTAAGCTTATTTTCAAACTCACATTTTATTTTTAGTGTTTAATTAAAGAACCCACAATTATATTTGGTGCTCTAAGAAAAATTTCCTTATTTCTTACTTTATTTGCATTTTTACTTTGATTACTTGATTATAGTATATCGTGACCATGCTCTCCCCTTACCTCCTTTAGGGATCTTGGGTGATCCAAAAACATAGATTATTATTATTATTATTATCCTATTTTCTTCTTTGTTGACTATGCATGGTGGATTTCATCACCTTCACACGATTTTTGATTGCCCAACACCCAGGGTTTCATCTCATAGTGAACGTAACAACCCCATACATCTAATGGGGGATATAAATTGAGGGAAAATCTCATTAAGAGCATTAAAAAATTCCTCATAAAGGATTTTATAGAAATAAGGGATTTAACCCTAATGCTACACTGTTAAACCTCACCCTCAAAATTTAAATTATTGGTAGCACTTCACTGAGACCTTTACGATTGAAGTGCTCATAAGGGGGCTAGACCCTATTGTGAATTTCCCACTCTCTATTCTTATTTAATGGATTTTTGAGCCTCACATACCATGATGTATATCAAGTAAAATTAGAAAATCCATGTCAAAATTATATATTAAGACCTTCAAACTGAAAATAACTTATAGTGTGATGGTAACCAATCTCCCCTTAGATTTCATGGTGTACTAATTAATAGTGAGGATTGCGTGCAACCAATCTATCACCACTTTTAAGTCAAGTAATTATGTGGAATTTAGTTTTGATACACACTCATTATTCCACTGAAGATAAGGCTTACTTGAATGTGTGATTGATTATTTGTTTTCTTATACTCATGTTGTGTGACACACATCATACATCAAATTTTTTTTCAATATCTCCTAAGTCTAAAATGTTGTCATTTAAAACTCAAGTAATATGGTGTTACTTTACCTAAAATTTGGACCATATTTTCTCTATACTAAATTGTTATGATGCCCATTTGATGCGTTACTTTTCCCCTATTATACTATTACACTACTCATTTAAAAATTAATTCCAAATCAACTTTGTTTGAACCAAAATCACTTTCACATTCATTTTATAATTTTAAATTGATTCCAATTTCAAGTAAATTTTAGTTTCAAATCTATTTCAATTTTAATATCCAAATTTCCAAAGTAAACTAAGGTCAAATTTTTTGAAGTCAATTAATATCAACTTTTTAAAAATTCAACAAAAGTCAATTTTTAAAATTTCACTAAAGTTAACTTTGGAATTTAAATTTGAATCAAATTCTAGGCTTACATCAAAACCAATAATTTTCATGGTTTCAAGGTTAATTTCAATTGAAAAACATCCAAGAATACACACTTGGCCTTTCAAGAATTACATTCTAAGTCAAATCAAACATTGTTTTATTTTGACATTTATTTCAACAAGTTCAAACTTCAATCTTCTACTTTGATCATGAGGTATTCCAACATTTTAATTTCTATCTCAATTTCATACTACTTCTTGAAGTCCCAAAAACATTGCTTTAATTTGTCAAAAACCAAGCACATATTATCATATATAATCAATTCAAGGTTCAAAATAAGGATTACTCACTTTCAAAAATGCCTAGATACATAAGAAGTGGGGTTGTGTATAACTCTAATTATGAGGGAGAATGGTTTATATATATTTAGATCCTTCTAAGACAAAGAAAACTAATAATTTTAATCACCTATATAGGATGACGTACCACTTAGAACTAAATCCATGTTTGTATAGAGGATATACCTCCTGAGTTAATCTCTACTCATGAATAAGCCCTCATGCAAACTTCTATCCAAATTCTAGAATCATCAAGCAAAGCAAAGGGATAACTTATAGATCTCATCCCAGATAGCCAACTTCTCATTTTACAAATACAATAGGATAACCAACTCATGGCTTATTTGGTTATTACTTTAGCTACCACTTCTCTAAATAACCCTCCACCTATAGAGAAAAACCTACCCATTCAAAAAAAATAATGAAATCCTTTGGTTAATATCCTATCAAAAGTAGATTCCCCTATAATTTCTAAACAAATCCCCCTTTTAGACCCCATTGTTATAAGTTATCACTCAACCACAAGTGTTCCCAAATCCTCATCAAGTTATTCCTAATTTCAAATAATTCCCTTCCTCCAATGTGCAATAGTAAGTTTTAGATAATTCCAAACATATTTCTTCTAGTTCATAACAAGTTCCTTGAATTCTCAAAAAGTTACATCTAGTTCACAATAGGTTCACTTGAAACCACAAAAAGTTCCTCCTGATTCCAACCCTACATTTTATAACCTAAAACAATAGGTTGCCAACAACTCTCATTACAAAAAATTAAATCCAATCTGTAATAGCAAGTTATAAATCATCTACTTCGATAGCAGGTTTTGATTAATCCTCAATAGGTTCTTTTTAGTCCACAACCTCTTCCTTCCAACCAATAATAGATCCCTACTTTCTAACAACATGTTCCTTTGTGGAAAACTTCTACACTTTAGCATCAAATTCCACCCTATTGATAGTAAGTTCCCCTAACCTAACATTGTGTTTCTAATATTCCTCCTAAGATTAGTCAACAATAATAGGTACCTCACCAATAATATAATCTTAGTTATAGGGTGAACAATTCTAACAACTCAACGCAGAGGGTACCCATTCCTACTTATTTTAATCCTAATCAACCCATGTATCCCAACTAATCCAATCCTTCTCTGAATAGTTAGAAACATACTTTTATCTCATCCCAAAATGCTCCCACACTTTAATAGTTTTAGGAGATAAAGGATGTTTTTATGGGGCTCCAAGCAAGAAGTCAGGGGAAAAGTACAAGTTTGATGAAATATGCCCTTACTCATTTGATATGAGCATCCTTCAAGTCCCCTTTCTAATCATTACAAGGAACCTAATTTTGATAAATACAAAGGAAAAGGTGATCCTAGAGAGAACTTAAAAGAGGTCTTTGTGGCTTTTTAAGAGGTAGCCTACATCAATGTTTATTTACTTCACTTGTTTTCACATAGTTTGGGTGGACAAGCTTTAGAGTGGAGTTTACACCTACCTAAAGGATTTTTCATCACCTTTGATGATTTATCAAAAAAAATTGTAAAGAACTTCTCTTATAAAAAAGAACATTATTTGACCATGGTTGACTTATGTAGTAAAAATATGGTGGAGAAAGCTTTTCAGTTTACCTACAGTGATGGAGAAGTTTAGGTAGTCACTTTCCACATAATCTTTCTAATAAATAATTAGATGATAACCTTATATCCAATTTGAACTCAAAGGTGGATAATAATTTGAGACTTCATTATGTGGAAACATTTGAGGACATTATAGATAAAGGAGTGAAAATTAAAAAGTCACTTATAGACAAAGGACTGGTTAAGATCTATTCTCATAACCAGGTGTAAGCTCAAGCACATCTAAAATCATAGACTAGTACATCAAAGAAACCTAAAACCATTTATAAAAATAAAAACACATGCAAATGGTGCAACCACCACCTATCCAAAATGTTCCACCTAATCCAACCATCACATTGTAAAGACCACCTTCATGAAGGAATCAATATCAAAATAGGTTCTTTAGTGATCTTGGTGAACCTATTGAGGTAGTATTTTAGAAGTTAATCACAAATAACATGATCATTTGTCCCACCCTAAAACCCTTTCAATAATATCAACTTAAACCTCAATGGTATAAAGATAATGAGTATTGTGATTTTCATCATATCAAATGACATGGAGTTTATAGATGCACACAGTTAAGACATTTCATTTAGGATTTATTAGAGTAAGGCGATATCAATTTGGATAATGTTAATTCTACATCTAAAAAAAACATGGGTGTATACAAAGACCCACTCCCAAATCACCACTATAACAATCAAGAAATCAACATCAAAATCAAGGGCAAACTTAGAATCAAGGAAATCATGATCAAGGTCAAAACACCCAAGAAAATCATATTATCTACCATGATGTCTTATATAACTAAAAAAATCTTGTAGGTCACATTACCAATTATCATGTAGTTACCATCAAAATTAATCCTTGTCAAATTTTATTCACACCTTAGAGTGTTGTTCCTTCCTTTTTTGGGATCTCCTCCATACACTAGTGGTTATTTTCTGATAAGCATAACATTTTGGTGCCTTGACTCTCATGGGTTACCATTCCATGTCCTCTGTCATCTTCTTATAATTCAAGTAATGTTTCCCCACATTAAAATTATGCATTCATAACTCGATGTCTGAAGGTTACACATCTAAGTCCTTTGCCTTCCTCTAATAATAATCCAATTCTAAACATTTTACCTTCAAAAGCTAAACCTTTATCCAACAATAATCCTAGACAATGATCTTTATCTTATAAATCCAATCCATCTCCCCCTTTAGTTAAGAAATAGTATGATCTTAGTTAATAATTGAATAAAACTCCTATGTATATTTCTATCCTAAATCACTTATGTACATCAAAAGTTCATAAGGCCATATTATATGACCTTCTTCAATGATCCAAGGTGCCCAATGACATCAAACTAGCTACATTTCAAGCACTCATGGGGTAGTTATCCCCAAGTAAACAACTTACATATGACTATATTGATATATCATCCCTCAGTCCCCTACACAAAAATCCTCTCCATATTAAAGTCATCATAAACCACCACAATATTAACTCTTATAGACAATGGTTCAAGCCTCAATATAGCTTCACTAAAATTGATAAAAGTATTAGAGATAGTATTTCCATAATCCATGAAGATAATGAAGTATTTTTTTGGATTAAACTATGTGGGTTTTTCCATAGTCCATTAATAAAACTATTGGGGTACATTATAGATGATTTGTTGTTAGATACAATTACAATCAAAGCCTATGATAATGTAAAGAGAGAATGAAAAGACACTATTTACTTACCAGTCATAGTTGGGTCTATCACCCATGACACCCTTTTCATGTCATCGATATTGAGCTACCCTAAAATATTCTTCTTATGTCTTTGGATCTATGAAGTACATGTAATTCCTTCTACCCTTCACCAATGGCTCAAAATCCCCCATTCTAGAATGGAAGCCACTATTCATGGTGACTTACATCCATATCGATATTATAAGAACTTAGAGGTATAACATGACTATTACAATTATTGTCCTATAATTAAGCATGCACATAAAAAAGACAAGGCTAAATCCCTTGAGTCTATCCAATAAAATTACATTGACCCAAAGGATCTTGCATCCACTTCTTCTACTTTATTTCCCCAAATTTCCTCTCACTTCACTATTAAAAATAGGGGTATTGGTTTATATAACATTAAGAATGCATTCCACATTGCTTAATTACCAAAATATCCCAAATCACATGGTAGACCCAATATTATTAAACCTCATGATAGGCCTAACATGATATGGCATGAAAAGATTAGAACTCACCCTAAAGGCCCTCTTGTATTTGTCAAGAGGACTTTGCTAGATCAAGATCAACCTAGCAATTTTGAGGATTCTTGGTTGTAAAATGATGACTTCACCTCTTATTATCAGAGTGATAAATATCCCAATCTTAACAAAATCATGTAGCATCAGGATTATAAAGGTAAAGGATTGGGGACAAATCAATAAGGTATTATTGAGCATGTTTTTTCTACTAAGCATAAAGGTAGTTGAGCTATTGGATACAAACACCTTGGGGTGACCCCTCAAATCTCTAAAGTGATATAAATTTATCATGAAGATGATCTCATAAGTGATGCAAAAACCTATTATAGTATCTAAAATGAGCTATCCATCTCTAGCCTATTTGATATGAATGTCATTCTCACTATCACTTCTTCACCTAAAATTCCTCTTATCCTCCATTATTCTGAATTAATCAACTAGGATCAAAAATATCACACTATACCGTTGGACTAAACCCAAAATGAATAAACCCTGATAAAATTCCTAGGTATCAGAGATGATCTACGAATTACGGATCACAAATAAGGCTTCAAGATCACATTAGACCCTACTACCTACTTTAGTAAGCAAGTGAACTTCCTTGGTCAAAAATTAAAAAGAAAAAGGAAATCAAACATTGAGGTCCTTTAGTGAAAACCTCTGTGAGGCACTTTTTGACCAGGAAAAAAGTAAATAAAAATACAAGTCCCTTGGTGAAAATGTATTTTAGGTGCCACTAGACAAGGAAGTTCACCTTTATCCTCTATAAGTCTAGAGTCATATAGGTTCACATCTTACCTTTGGATTAGATACTATAAATTAATCCCAATGTGTAAGGAATGTCAGGAAGGATTTATTTTCATCTTTTAATTTTATTTAATTAAGTGCATTTATGTGTGTTTATTTAGAAAATCTAAATTTGTTGTAAATGTTGTGGAGTCTTTCATTATTACAAAGTGGTCAAATGTAAATGAAGGTTTTATATAAAGGTTAGACAATAAGTGTACTCTTTATATGACATTGAATTTCAACCCTTGATGATCAATGTTTCCATAATGGTAATCATAATATGCCAAATTATCTGAGTGAAGTTGATGATAAGAGGTATGGCCCTATTGATATTGATTCATAATGTCATGCTTTATGTAAATCACTAAACGGTTTGGGTAAGTTTCATCAATGTTTTCTAGTTCTTGTGTGCTTCAATTCAAAAGACAAAATCCCTATGTTTTTCATGGAAAGGTCAATGAATTAACAATGAACATAACAAGCCTCTTAAGATCCAAATGTCTTCCATGCCAAGGGAAATAATAAGATCTAAATCAAGTGCTATGTTTGTTTCAAATTCAAATGAATATGTAATTAATTTTAATAGGGAAAATAGAACGTGATGATTTAATCATCAGGGTCTTTATTTTAACCAACATTTGGAAAAACCATTTCAATTATTAAAGTTTATTTTTTCTATGAACTTGATAATGCCCTGAGTCTAGGTATGGTGTTCGGTATGGACCCATTGGTGTAGGATATCATAAAAAATAACTTGTCATTTCCCCTTACCATCATCACTCATCTCACCTTGAAATATTTTACATATTTATTTGGATGTTTCCTATTGTCAATGGTGGATGAGGATGTCACAAGAGTTTATTTGATTGTGGTAGGATTCACATCTCATGAGAAGTGAGAATCAATGATTTAATATCCTTGATGATGGGACAAGGTGTTAAGGTCATAGAGTCTATCTTGTAGCTTCTATTCATCCTTGATGCCAATATATTGACATCTAGAGCAATTGCATTAGGGTTAAGAACATACAAAAACACCATAATCATAACCCTATAAAAAAGGGTAAGTCTATACAAAACATGCAAATAGTAAAATATTTTAAGGTGAGATGAGTATAACTTGTTTTTTATGGTATTTGAATGCTTAGGGTTTTTATTTATTATTTTCCCTTGTATTACCTATGAAAATCTATGGTTTTGACCATTTTCCCTTGTATGGTCTATAAAAATTTAGGGTTTTGATTATGTTATTCCCTTATATGTAATCATGTTCATTTACCTCTAGATGTCCATGGCTTAGTATAAATATAAGAGTATTGTTGATTAACCCTTCATGCTCAAAAAATGAGACAAGGACTACAATCATGGGTTTTGAATGAAATAAAACTCTTTATTTAGAACCCCTCAATTTATCAAAATAAAAAATTACATCTACATAACCATAAGATTTATGAAAAATTACTTTGCAACTAATTTAATTTAATCCCCTTAAGCATTCATTTTATATGGCCTTTAACTAATTTTTACTAGGTTTTACCAGATATTTATGAATTAACAAGTTGTGAATGATGACCAAGACATAAATATAGTATTTTTTTTATTTTGGTACAACTTAGTTTCATAAAGAGAAAGAATGTAACTTAGTAGTTTTACCTCATTCCAAATCTATGACTAGACATTTTATTTGCCAAAGAGCTTGAACAATAACGAAGTGGTAGGGATGTTTTATTTCATTATGTACTTGTTTTGTATGGACTTGCCCTTTAT
>JARHVA010000800.1:125000-282500 GCA_037957365.1 Torreya grandis
TATATAATATATAATATAAAAATATGTGTAATACTATATATAATTTAAATATATATAATAATAATATGATATATATACCAATAATATAATAATGTAATAGTATAATATTAATGGGTATTATTATAATATAGTATTATTTATTCTATATTAATATTATAAATATAATATAATGTATTAATATTATTTATATATTATATATTATATTAAGAGAGATCATGCATATTTGATGACACATAGCACCAAGGGTGAACAAGTGGTAGTCATGAAAGGTAAGATACTAAATGAAGAACTAAGAAGAGATTGGAAGAAGTTATGTTGTTGTTGAATTGTTTGAAGGGGTAGTTAATCAGTCTAGGGATGTGGGCATCATAAAAAAACAAGGAAATGAACAAGGTATGCCTTCAAACTAGGTTTTAAGGATTGGTTCTAAAGAGCAGAATGTGTTTCCACTATGGAGAGACCCTACATTAGTGGATAAATAGAGGGAGATTATGTGTTTGCAAGTTTTCTCTACAAATATTTATCTTGGGAAAGGTAAATGGTGTAATGTTCTAAAGGAACCTTTGAATTCTAAAGATAACAATATTTGTTTTATGTTTATCTTTTTATCACTATCTTTGAAGAATAACATCATTAATGAGGTATTTCAATTTCAGGTAGAAACACATAAACTTTAGTTAGACATAGCTCATATGTGATGATTTTAGGTCTTAATTGATGTTTTTCACATTATAATCCCTATGAAAAAATTCCAAGGGCATATTTTTTTGCTTTAAGAGGTGGAAGAGATGTTGGAGTATACAAAGAAAATAGTGTTCAATAAGTGTTTTGATCTCACAAATTTTATGATAGGATCCTAGCCAGGCCTCCCTAGATTAGAGTGTGACCACTAGAGATGCTACGAGGGGAATGGAAAACTTCTTATTCCAATATCCTCATTTCTCTATCCTTGTATGTCCCATCTATTATGCTTCAATCCACCCACCAAATGCGTGCAACAAGCCTGACAATTGACAATGTGTAAGTCTATATTACTATGACACACTTAATTTTGTCTTAGAATAATATTTGTACATAATGATTAGACATTTTATTTACATAATTAATTCCATTTGTTGAGGATTTTTCACAATTGATGAAGTCAACTACACTCCAATTTTTAAATAAATCATGCCTACCTAGTATAATCTGAAAACCACCCATTGCTCAAAACTGGCTTTTCAAAACTAGATTCACATCTTTGAAATTGTGAGGTGAATTTATGACCTTTGTCTCTCAATGTAAACACCTTCAATGTAGTAGAAGAACAAAGGGTATTTTAGTAGTTAGTTAAAGACTTTCTAGAAACATATGTCAATTGGCCATTACTTGAAATGAATTATTTAAATTCTTCTTACATGGATAGACCTAATGGTCCACAACCAAATGAAGAAGATCAATTCCCTAGGACACCTAATTTATTATAGGATGATTTTACACTATTAGTGGAAGACAAAAAAGAGGCCAATATTAGAACAACAGATGATCCCAAAATGGTTAAAATTGGTGTGTCCCTCACTATTGAGGAGTGTGACTTAATTATTATCATTCTTACATAGTTTATTAAAATATTGGCATGGTATTAGATATTATAGGGTTGTATCCATCTCTATTTGTACACCATATCATTGTGCATCCAAATTCCAAACTCATTAAATATAAATTTCACAAGATACATATGGTAATTGCCATCCTAGTCAATAAAGAGTTAGAAAACTTATTGGAGGAAGGCTTAATTTACCCACTTGATTACTCATAATGCATATTTAACATTGTTTCATTTATTAAAAACCAAAAGGCAATTTTTTATGTACAAACTTCAAGGACATCAAAAAAGCATGTTTGAAAGACAATTTTCCATTATCAAACATCAACATGATTTTAGACTCAATAGTAGGTTATAAAATGATATCCCTCATGGATGGATTTTTAGGATACAACTAGATCAAGATCACACCAGTGGATCAACACAAAATGTCATTCACTACTCCATGGGGAGCATTCTACTATCAAGTTATGTCATTTAGCTTGAAAAATGTTAATGCCACATAACAATGTGTCATGATTGTCATCTTCATGACATGATGCTGACATTATTGAATATTACATTGATGACATTATAGGGAAGTTGAGAACATGAGCTGCACATCTATAATTTCTATAGAGGATCTTTGAGATACTCCATAAATATAAAGTGTGCCTTAAACTGAAGAAGTGTCTTTAGAGTCATATCAAGAAAAAATTAGGATTCGTTATCTCCCATTGAGGAATTGAATTTGATCCATCCATCATTGGAATGCCTCCCCCTTATAATTTTAAATATCTCCATAGTTTTTAGGGTAAAATCCAATCTATTCACCAATTCATTTTTCAGCTTGTTGATCACTACCTTCCTTTCACTTATATCTTGAAGAAGGGCACCATTTTTCAATGGGATATCAACTGTCATGAGGCATTTGAGCACTTAAAAACATATTTGGAAAACCCACCAATGTTGGTCCTACCAACACAAGGAAATCCCCTATTACTCTATATTTATGTGATCGAACATGCCTTAAGGGAAATCTTGGCCAAACATGATTACTAGGGGAAGGAACATGTAGTCTACTATTTGTTGACCATTTGACCACAAGTCAAAATGGGTCAACCCCCTATAATTTAAGACTTGATATGGGGATAGAATATAGTGTCATAGGGTGTGTTTTTGTCTATTTGATGTTATTTAATGCCATTCTAACCTTGGTATTGATCTAGCTTAGTCTTATGTCATTTAGAGTCATCTAGGGGGTTAGACCATCATGGCATGTCATACAAGAATGAATAGATTAGTTTACTTATGCATTTTACAAGTGTGCTTAGAAAACCTTTTAGGCTAAAAAGACTATGTGGGTATGATGATTTTGGTGCCAAGATCATCCTCTGTAAATTTTGTGTCTTAATGAGCTTGTTATCTCAAGATATAAGCATTTAAAGTTGGACTAACAGAGATAGATGTGCATGGGATGTCAAATTTAGGCCTTGTGAAATGATCATTTAGATTCAAATGTTCCTGAAGTTTAACATAGGGTTGAAAAGTGGAAAGATATAGAGTGTTTGGATATGTTATAATGGTGTGTGGGCAAAGGCAATGTTAGTGGGTCCAACATATTTGATGATGCATGTTTGATCATGCAAATAAGATCCAACAATGTGAGAAAGGTTCAAAGATTCAAAGGATCCCAATATCAAACACAAATATTCCAAGTGGTGAAATGTCATTCAATCAAGTTAAGATCAATGGTATGCATTGAGTCATGCAAATAAGATCCAATAGTGTGCATTGACTCAAAGAGTCAAAGGATCTTGAGAAAACATGTAATGCTTCCAAATGTCATAATCTTAGATGATTGGGTCATAAATCAATGGCCAATGTCAAAATTCAAATTGAAGAGACTCCAAAGGAGATCAATAGAGTAATTTTGACTAGATTTGAGATGGATAAGATGAAGCTATGTGTCAAAAAGATGATAGACATATTTTTTTAAAAATGAGTAATGTGGCCAGGGAATGCCACATAGGCAGCTATGTAAGATCAAAGGATTAAATAGTAGAGCAAATAATCCATACTCATATACCACCATGAAATATTAGTCAAGATCCAAGATAAATAGTGATTTCCAAATGTAAAAAATCGAAGTCCAAGAGATAAATGAATGACTATAGAGGGTAAATATAGGCATCTAGATGATAGCTAGTAGTTAGGAGAACATATTATGACTATCATAGTATATTTCAATCTCCCCCAAATTTTATATATGTGTCAACTATACCCAATTTAATTTCAAATGCTTGAGAGATATCCATGATGAAAGGGAGTTTCTTGTGCATAATAAAAGGAATTACGTGCCACATTTTAGGAGTTTTTTGTTTCAATATCCATTTATCCCATTAGACCTTGCATGGTATGTTTTTGAATTCATCTTCCTACAGGTGTAACTCCTCCCATCAATTGGACATGTGTTCTAGTGACCTTTGAACTTCATTCTTTTTTCCTCTCTATAAAAATCTATAAATAGCTACCATTTTGGCCTTTGTAATCTAATACCATACCATGTATGGTGAATCCCTTATAGTATTGACATTTTAATTTGCTTAGATTAATAAATGCAATCTGGTTCAAGTTCATATCTCATCTTTTTAAAGTGTGTGAAGAGATGTATATTGAATAGTTAAGTGATATCCATCTATCCTTGCTTTCTCTCAATCCTTCCATGTTTGATGCAACTGATTTCAGCTTAGCAGGTCATATGAAGTGTAGTTAAGTGTATGAATATATTTTAATTATATAATGAGCCTTAGTATTTATAGTTGATCTATGGTTTCACTTACCTTGGATCAAACTCAAAGCTGCCAAATGGCAAAATGTTATTCAATCAAGCTAAGATTAATAACATGCATTGAGTTGTGTAGATAAGATCCAATAGTGTGCATTGAGTCAAAGAGTCAAAGGATCCAAAGAAAGCATGTAATGCTACCAAATGTCATAATCTCATATTCCTAGGTCAAAAATCAAAGGCTAACCTAAAACTCAAATCGAAGAGACTTAAAAAGAGATCAATAGAGTAATTTCAACTATATTCTAGATGGATAAGATGAGGCTATGTGTCCAAAAGGTGACAAGCATATTTTAAAAGGAAATGAGCAAAATGGTAAGGGGAACTCCACATAGGCATCTATGTAGGATCAAAATATTCTATAGTAGAACAAATACTTTGGACTCATATGCCATCATGAAAGCTCAGTCAAGATCCAAGATAAATAATGATTGTTAGATGTAAAGAGTCAAGATCTAGGAGATAAATGAACAACTACACAGGGTAAATACATGTGTCTAGATGATAGATAGAAATTAGGAGAACATATTATGAATGTCATATCATAATTCAAGCTCCCTCATAAATTATATATGTTTCAAATATCCCCAATTTAGTTTCAAATGCTTGATAGATGTCCATGATGAAAGGTAGTTTCTTATGCATAGAAAAATGAATTATGTGCCACATTTTAGGAGTTTTATGTTTTGAGATCCATTTGTCCCATTAGACCTTGCATGGTCTATTTTTTAATTCTTCCTCCTATATCTGTAACTCCTCCCATCAACTGGACATGTGTTTTAGTGACTGTTGAACTTCATTCTTTTCTCCTCTATCTGAAGTTTTATAAGTAGCTACCATTTTGGCCTTTGTAATCTAATACCATACCATGTATGGTGAAGCCCTGTTGGTTTTAACATTGTAATTTACCTTAAAAAAATAAATTAAATTTGGTTTGATTTCATATCTCATCTTGTCAAAGTGTGTGAAGAGATGTATGTGAATAATTAAGTGTTATCCATCTATCCATTCTTTCTCTCAATCCTTCCATGTTTGATGCAAGTGATTTCAGCCTAACAGGTCATATGAAGTGTAGTTAAGTGTATGAATCTATTTTAAGTTTAAAATGAGCCTTAGGATCAGCAATTGATCTATTTTTTCACTTACCTTGGATAGTCTTCATGCATCTCACCTTCATATTGAAACACTGATGCTAGTGCATTTTAGGACTCTCAGGCTAGTATTGTAAGCATTGTCTCTTTGTGAAATAAGTATAATGGTCATGTGGAATACATTTTGTTGCATCACCCCTTTAGAATAGGTTTATTTTATTTAACCTCTCTCTCTCTTTTCCCCCAAAAGAAAATATTTAGCATAGGTGAGAGTAATTCAAGATATATTTAGAGAGCTAGCCCTTAAATCTAGAGGCTCACTTCCACCATAGGTACACCCACATACCTAGAAGTGTTCCCATGTTACCCAAATATGGAAGAGGATTTAACACTCTCTTTTAGGGTGTAATATTTTGTGACAATAGTTATGTAATGCCTGATGGGACCCATAATCTTCAAGATAATTTGTCAAGATGAATGTTGAGCTTGACAACACCAGCTACAAATTGATGTGATATTCAACATGTGGTGACTCCATCAAGGTAATTTATTGTTCAATACTATTATATTATTATAAATTTGCCCTCATAATTCATGGTTCTCACTAGGTCATCCTCTATTAGAGTGCTCAACCCCATTAATCCACCTATTCAACCTGAACTTTCCCTTGAAGTACAATATCCTCAGCCTAATATGCCCTTTGGAGAACCAATATATTTTATTAGAGAGGAAGATTTTGAATAAATTTAATATTTTAAAGATTTTGAAAAATATATGGCTAGACCTCATGCCTTCCCTACCTTTAATACTAAAAATCTAATCCATCTTCAAGCATATGATGCCATTCCTCCTAATGACATAAAAGGTGTACCTACATTCAATTGTGAAAGTCATGTTACACCTAATGAACACATTATGGATGTATCCAAATTATGTATCTTACATAACATCACTCAAGAAAACATTGTCATTAAACTCCTTGACATGTCCCTTAGAGGGAACACTCTTGATTAGTATAGGACTCTAGAAGGTGGATGCACCACCTCATAGGATGATTTTGGAGTATTGTTAAACTCAATATTTGGAAATGAAACTGACCATGCCTCTCTCATACATCAAATCAATATGATCAAGAGAGGATAAAATTAAAAAATGCATGACTTCAATGAGAGGTTCCAAAAGACTTGGTTTAGATTGCCTCTTCCCGTGAGGCCACCTCCTAGTTTTATGTTCCCTACCTACTTGAGAGCCATTTGAATTGAAATTAATATCATGCTTCAATCCATGGGTGGTTCCACTCTTCCCAAAGCATATGAACATGCTATCAAAGCTGAAAATGGTCTCATCCAAGCTAAAAGGTTGCCTCCTAAGGTGTCTATGCCTTCATTATCTTATAATTCTCCTAATACTCCAGATGTGGCCCAAATTCCTAATGCTAACACCAAGCCTAAATTTGTTCTTAAGAAGGTGGATAATTTCATGGACAAAGATGCATATATTCAATGGTTGAAAGTTAATCTTGGGAAATGAAATATGCATCAAGGTGTCCACCAAACTTCATATTCTTATCAGCAATAATTTGGTCAGCAATATGAAAGTGGAAGAGGTTAATGACATCCTAACCCAAATAGGCCTTCCAATACATACAATCCTAACTCTACTACTAATGAAAGAGAAATGGTACCGATGCATAGAAATTTGGTACAAGGAGAATATTGGCAATGAGGCTAATATATGGATGCTAATGAAGGTGGAGAGCAAGATATGGTTACCCAAGGAGGAGTTACTCTGATCTTATCAGTAAAAGATTAAGTCATGATGTAAACAAGTGAAGGTGGACAAACTCAAGGAGATATCTTCACCAATTTCTTAGTTGAGGACACTTTTATGATTAATCAAAGAACCTCTATTATAGACAACACTAAAACCAATAAAAAGGACATATATGGTGATATTAATGTGCCTATAAGATCATTCAATCCTCATACAAGGCAACAAGGTATTGCTACAGGTGTGGCAACCTCAAATAACTCTGCACATCTTCCAAATTAGAATGTTGGAAGGACTATTCAAGGCACTATAACTCCTCAGGTTCTAATAAATTCCTTGCCTCTAAGGATCCAAGATAAAGTAGGTATGTCTTATTTAAGCATTATAGATTCATTTAAGAATACTAAAACATCCATTTCCCTTTGGTATGTTCTTCATACACCTCGTCAAAAAGAGCTCCTACAAAAATATTTATCTACTATCCATACTAGTGTCCCTCCTTCAAATCAAAGTCATAGTCATGTTTTCTTTTAAAGTGCTCCTAAAACCATTGTTGAACCATATATTAGGACTAAGAAACCTCTACCATTTTACCTCACTCTTATATTGGGTGATAAACTAGTCCATAACTACATAGTTGATAGTAGAGCTTATACTTTAGTCATGCTAAAAGTGGTGGCTAATAAATTGGGCCTAAATATAAGCCTCATAGAAAAATAATTCTCCATCTATATGGTACACCTATCAAGATGATAGGACTGATTAAAAAATTTAAGGTTTTTTTGTATGGTTGTCTTAGTTTTCCTATCCTTCAAAAAATAGTTGTTGTTAACCTCCCAACTTACTTTACAATCTTCCTATCAAGGGACTTTATAACCAAGATTGGTGGATATCTCTCAATTGATTGGTATTTATTGGCCTTTAAAACAAGATATGGAACCAAGGTGACCATAATGACTCAACCTCTTTCAAGGTTTCATATTGAGCCTTATGTTGAAATACATTCTAATTTGAATTGTGTTATTCATGAAGAGAAATATTATATTGTAGATGATGATACTTCTTCCAAGATTGAAGGAATTTTTGATTTGTTTCTTGATGAATTTGGTACCAATACTTATGAGCATGATCCTTATGCCTTCATGGAGGAAACTAGTCTAGGAGTATATTGTATACATGAAGAAGGAATACCAACACCTCTACTTTCCAAAGAAGAAGGTGAAGGTGATGAGACGTGGAAGATATTTTTTTATGGTTAAAGAAGTATAGTTTATATAGGATATGGTGTTATAATGTTAGCCCCATATAAATATCAATACTATGTTTCATATATATTCCATTTCAATTGTACTTGTAATGTGGTTGAGTATGAAGACTTAATTCATGGTCTTTAATGGGCAGGGAGAAAGTGAATCAAGAAATTGCAAGTATATGGAGATAGTGAATTAGTTGTCCATCAAGTTAGGAATGTGGTTGCTGCCAAGAAATATTTTCTTAATTCATATAAGAATAGGGTATGGGATTTACTTGAATACTTCAATGCATTCAACATACAGTAAGTCCCAAAGGAGAAGAATAATCATGTTGATATACTAGCTACCATAGGTGCTCAATTTGATACTCCAACTACCATAAAAGAAGAGGGGAAGAAATCTCACATTAAGATCATTATCAAACCTTATTTACCTAATAATTAAGTGTCTTATAAAATTTTTTATAGTGACCAACACATTACATGCTTCTTGCAAAATGAGGCTGAGTTTTCTTCCAAGAATCAAGGGAGACTCCAAAAATAGTTTGGTGATCTGATTGTACAACTAGAGACAAATAATATACCTAAGGGTTTTGTGACCTTATAAATTATCTTCAATGATAATTATAAAAATAATAAATAAAAAATGAGTATGTCTACAAAAGAGGAGAACTATGAAATAGTCTTGATCTTCAGAGATAGACTCCTCAAACTAGGCAAGGTATGTTCTACATTAGGGAAACAAGCATTCATTGAGTTGTGTACAGAGCTTCATGACATATTTGCTTAGTATTATAAATACATAAAATTATTTGACCCTAATATATGACACCATACCATTTAATTAGAACCTAGAGTTAAATTGATTAGACAGAAACAAAGACCCATCAATCCCAAGGTTGAATAACTCATGAGGTTAGAGTTTACTAAACTCCTTGAATCTAAAATAATCTTTATTATCAATAATTTAACATGGGTAGATAACCTTGTGATTTTTATAAATAATAATGGGGAGTATAAAACTTTGTGTGGACTTTAGAGATCTTAATAGGGTGTCACTCAAAGATCACTACCCTCTACCTTCAATGAAAGATATTTTGCAAGTTGTTTCAGGATCTCAACATTTTTATTTTTTAGATGGATAGTCAAGTTATAATCAGATTATTTTGAATGAAGATGATCATTTTAAGACAACATTAACTATTAAATGGGGGACTTTTTCTTATATAATGATGCCATTTGGTTTGTCAAATGTTGGTGCTACCTTTCAAAGAGTAATGGACATGGCCTTTAAAGGTTTGATCAATGAGATGTTATTAGTTTATCTAAATGATATAACAGTGTTTTCTAAAGATTCTAATGAACACATGCAACACTTGAGACAAGTTTTTGAAAGATTCATGCATTATGGAGTATCTCTTAATCCAAATAAATGCATCTTTGGTATCCATGAAGGGAAGCTCTTAGAACACATTATTTCCAAATATGGTTTGGATATTGATCCTAAAAGGATAGAGGATATTTTAGGCATATAATTTTTCTTACATAAGAAAGCTATCCAAATTTTCTTAAGTAAGATAAATTTTTTAAGGAGATTCATACCTAGTTTTGCATCTTTGGTAAAACCTATCACATCTATGCTAAAAAAGAATCAGGTCTTTTATTGGACTAAGGAAGGTAAGTATAGTTTTTAAGCCATTAAGAAATATATTACACAAGCCCCTAATCTTGTGAACCCTAATTTTTCTAAAGAATTTATGTTGTATTCATTTCCTAACCTTGATACTATCTCATCTATGCTAATACAAAGGAATGAGGAGGGTGTAGAATAACCAATTGCATTCTTTATTCAAGGTTTGGAAGATTATGAAATAAAGTATAACCTTTTTGAGAAGAAAGTACTTGATGTTGTAAGAGGACTAAACAAGTTTAGGGATATGGTTTCAAATAATAAAATTCATGTTATGGTCTCTCGTCTTAATACTAAGGAGTTTATTTTGAGCAAAGACCTTAGTGAGAAGAGGGTTGGGTGGATCACTAAGGTAATGGAATATGATGTTGATATCAAAGTAAAAAAGTTGATAAGAGGTAAGGGCCTTTGTGAAAATCTAGCTTCAGATCTGCATGAGCCAAAAGAATAGGTTTTAATCAATCATGATTACCCCCAACTAGCTAGTTCTTTATATATACAGAGTTGGACACAAGACGTGATCAAAATTCTTTAAAGTGGTGAGTATCCTAATAATATGAGTAGATATAAAAGGAGATATTTTAGATTGCCAGATATTCCCTTTTGCCTTATAGATGGTGTGATTTTTAGAAGAGATAATAATGGTGTATTATTGGTATTGACAATGACCAACTTGGAATGTTGCTTGAGAAGTTCAATGATAGAACATCAAGAGGTCATTTCTCCCTAAGATCCATAGCTACCAAGATCATAAGGGAAGGATATTATTGGCCTAGCCTCTTTAAGGACTACCATGCTTGGGTGAGAAGGTGTGTGCAATGTGCTTTCTTTATGTGAAAATAGAGGCTTGCAACTCTTCCTTTGAATCCTATCCAATTGGATCAAATTTTAATGCAATGGGATCTTGATTTCATTAGCATGATAAACCTCCATCAAGTGTTGGTCATAAACGGATACTCACAACAATTGATTATTTACAAGGTGGGTTGAGGTAGTGGCATTGAAGGAAGCTAATGATAATATTATCTTGGAGTTCTATGAGAGCATCATAACAACGTTTGGCACTCCTTGTACTATTATTTTAGACAATGCTCTTGCTTTTATGGGTGCTAAGATAGCTGACTGGGCAAATATTAATGGCATATTATTGAGTACTTCATCTAATTATTACCCTCAAAGTAATGGGTTAGATGAATCTACTAACAATAATTTGATTAGAATCATCAAGAGAACCTTTAAGCATTACCAGAGAGCTTGGCACACCAAATTACGACAACCTTATGGGCTGATAGAATAACTCCCAAGAGGTCAGTAGGGAATTCTCCTTTTGTTCTTGTCTATGGAAGAGAGGCTATATTGTCTATCTCTTAAGAGTTTCCTACCTTAGAGTTAACACATCAATTATAGTTATTTTAAAACACTCCAATGGAGGTGAGATTGATAGAATTAATGGAGCTACAAGAGACTAGAGATAAGGCTCGTTAATCTATAGAGCATCACCAAGTATTAATGAAGAGTTCTTTTGACAAGAAAGTAACTCCAAGATAATTTCAATAAGGTGACATAGTATTAACATAGGATGAATATAAAACAAAACTAGGGAAGCATACCAAATTTAACACCCTATAGAGTGAACCATATGTCATCATCAAGTGCAAACAAAGCAATTCTTTCCAATTACCAAAGATGAATGGAGAATAGTTGCCTATCCCTATGAATGGGATACATTTGAAACCTTGTTATTGAGGATTAAAGGTCTATTTTTATAAATAGTAGATTAGGTGTACGTTTTATTTCAGTTGTGTGTGTTGTATTCCCTAAGTGTTTTAGTTGAACACATGTGTGTTTCTTTTGAGTTTATCTCATTTTGTGTACATTTCCCTTATATTTTATATTATTTTAAAAGGTGATTTGTGTGCCAATAATGTGTACAAGTGACTCCATATCCCAATGAACAAGACTAGGTGACTGGTCTTGGCATAGAAAGCATACCACCCTTGGTAAATCACCAAGAATGTTGACCATTTTGACCACAATTCAAAATGGGTCAACCCCCTATAAGTTAAGACTTTATATAGGGATAAAACATAGTGTTATAGGGTGTGTTGTGGTCTATTTAATGTCATTTAATGTCATACTAACCTTGGTCTTGATTTAGTTTAGTCTTATGTCATTTGGAGTCATCTAGAGGGTCAAACCATCATGACATATCACAAAGGAATGAATAGATTAGTTTGCTTATGCATTTTACAAGTGTGCTTAAAAAACATTTTAGGGAAAAAAGACTACATGGGTTGATGCTTTTGGTGTCAAGATCATCCTCTACAAATTTTTTATCTTGATGAGCTTGATATCTCAAGATATAAGCATTTAAATTTGGACTAGCAGAGATAGATGTGCATGGGGACATCAAATTTAGGCCTTGTAGAATGACCATTTAGATACAAATGCTCTTGAATTTTAACGTAGGTTTGAAAAGTGACAATATCTTGGGTATTTGGATCATATCTAATGGCATGTAGGTGAAGGTAATGTCAGTGGGTCTAATAGATCTGATGGTACACATTTGATTATGTAGATAATATATAATAGTGTAAGCAAGAGTCAAAGAGTCAAAGGATCTCAAGATCAAATGCAAAGCTACCAAGTGGCAAAATGTCATTCAATCAAGCTATGATCAACAACATTCATTAAGTTATGTAGATAAGATCCAATGGTTTGCATTGAGTTAAAGAGTCAAAGGATCCTGAGAAAGCATGCAATGCTACCAAATGTCATAATCTTAGATGCCTACATCATAGATCAATGTTTGACATCAAAATTTAAATCAAAGTGACTCAAGAAGATATCGATAGAGTAATTTCAACTAGATTCCAAATGGACAAGACGAGGCTATGTGTCCAAAAGGTGATATTCATATTTTAAAAGGAAATGAATAATGTGTTAAGGGAATTCCACATAGGCAACTATATAGGATCAAAGGATTCTGTAGTAGAGCAAATACTTCAGAATCATATGCCACCATGAAAGCTCAATCAAGATCCAAGATAAATAGTGATTAAAAAATATAAAGAGTTGAGTTCTGAAAGATAAATAAATGACTATAGAGGGTAAATACAGGTCTCTAGATGATAATCAAGAGTTAGTCATAATATGTTCCCATCATATGCTTTATTGTAAAGGCTATGATGGGATGTCATTTCAATTTTTAAACTTGGGTGAATATGAATTAGAACTTAGGGATTTCATGAAGGGATCTATGGGGTCCATACAAGTAGAATGGTCATTGTCAAGAAACTCCTTAATATAGGATATTATCAGCGCATAATGGAAGTTGATGTTTATGCTTATGTTAATAAATTTCTTGTTTGCCAAAAACATGGTGATTTAATTCATGTTCCATCATGAATGATTCACCCTATTAATTATACTTGGTCATTTTCTTCATAGGGACTCAATCTCATTGGTAAAATAAACCCCACTTCATTTGATGGCCATGAGCATATCTTAACTATCATTTAATACTTTATTAAGTGGGTTGAGGCAATCCCTCTCACTTATGTAATCAGAAAGTAGATTTTTAAATTCATCTTAAACCACCTCATCTACTACTATGGCATTCCCTCTTATGTTATAATTGATAATTATAATTCATTCAAGAATAAGGATGTAAAAATCATCTATGTGATGTTCCATACTAAGCATATATGGTATACACCCTATTACCCTCAAGGTAATGGTCAGGTTGAAGCTTCTAATAAAACTATTGTCAAAATACTTAAGAATACTAACAAAATTAGCTGAGATTAACACTTGTAATTATTCTCTTCCTTCTAGGCCTATCGTACCTATGTTCATAATCCTATAGGGCTAACCCCTTACACTTTAGTTTTAGATCTGAATCCATTCTACCAATTGATATCAAGTTACACATGCTAATAATTTCATTGTAGAGTATCATTGATGATGAAGATTATAGAGTGGTTAGACTATAAGAAATAGAAATCTTAGATGATAAATAACTAGTTGCATTGAGTCATCTCAAGACATATCAAAATTAGATACACCATACTTATAATAAGTGCATCATGTATACAAGTGAAAATGTAGTTGACCTAAAATTCAATTTGATCTGGGCAACAATTCAGGCGACAATTCTACCCCAATTGATGACATAACTTCTAAAAGCCATAACTTTTGCACCATAGCTCTGATTGACTCCCCATTTGAACCATTGGAAAGCTAATAATGAGGATAACGTAGTAAGATGGCATGATCTCCACTTGGTGGTTTTTGACCCCCAAAAACCTAGTATAAATTCCCTAAATTTTAATTTTGGTAGTGTAGTCTAAAAATAGTAAGTTTCTAAAAAATAGTAATTCCTCAAATTTTGTATTGTTGTAAATCATGGAAGTTGAACCACTTAATCTCCTTCAAGATTGGTGACCTTCCACATCCTCATCCTACCTTTAAAATGTGTATAAATGAAGATGTAACCTGAAATACAAATCAAACACCTCTTTCCAAAGATAAGCATATGGTTGTTTTTCAATCTTGAGTAATAAAACATCTCTTCTTAGATAAATCATTTTTACTATTTTATTTTCATGTTCTTGAAATATCTATCTATCAAAACTTTTGAGTTTTGGATCAGTGGTATCAGAGTGGTTTGTCTTGAGAGTGTATGATCTTGAGGATGAGGTCAAGCTACAAGAAGCTTAGGTAAAAAATAAAAAAGCTTCCAAAATATCCACCTATTCATTCCAAATGAATTAAAATGGTAGACAACACTGAGACATCTGATCTCTTCAAGGAAATGGTGAATTAATCCCTCCAATGACAATAAGCATAAATGCTACAATAATTCAACCCAAATTCTCTAACAAATCTTGATGGAAAATTTTGGCTCATCATCTACACTTCCTGACTCCTCATCCATGGAACATCTTTTTAGTGCCCCAACACCCTTAAAGGTTTCGGTGAATGTTGATATCCCTACATTTGAAGGCAAAATCAATGTTGATGCAGTGTAAAATTGGTCGGATCAATTATCTTCCTATTTTTTTGTAAATAAATTCATCGATGGAGAAAAAATCACTTTTGCTCTTTTGAAAGCATCATTACCCATGAAAAATTGGTGGGAAGTGTAGAAAAAGAGGTTTAGTATAGATGACATTGGCCTTGAGGTGTAACCTACCTGGGATGATTTCATGGAAGCAGTAAAGGAAGAATATTATCCCATTGGAGCATATGATGATCTATACATACAGTGGCAATAACTTTACTAAGGTAAAGACCAATCTATTTAAGATTACACCGACATTTTTCATTCTCTATCTATGAGATTAGGCATCCAAGAAAGTGAGAAACATAAGACTCTCAAATATCATGGTGGACTACAATGGTACATATGGGGGGAAATGGAACTCTTTAATTTGGAAACCTTTGATGAAACATACAAGTTCATAGTGAAGATTGAGCAGAAGAATGGAAGAAAGAATATGAAGAGTCAGCCTTTGAAATGGAAAAGTGACAAGGAAGGTTAAACATGAGGCTAAAATTGGAAGCAAAATGAGTTTCAAGATAAGAAACCCTAGAAGGGGAAGACTAGAAAATGGTGTGATTACCACAAAATTGGAACTCCCTCCAAAAAAGAATGTTGAGTCATTAAGTCACTACTTTTTGAGTCAATACTTTACATCTACTGCTCTATGTCATACACAACATACAGTCAAAGAGGACGAAGAAGAGATTGTAGATTTTCATCTTGATGCCATCATTGCTTCATCATAGACCCTTGAGAAAAGGCCAGATGCCAAGGAAAGGTTGTTTCACTCCAAATATGGGTAAAAGGTAAGCCTCTGCATTTCATTCTTGATAGTGGGAGTCAAAATAATTTAATCTTTGCTAAAATTTTGAAAAGTCTAAATCTATCCATAAAGCCTCACCCAAAGCCATACAGTATTGGATGGTTGAGCTTAGGGAGAGACCTCCATGTCACCCATCAGTGTCTTATTTTATATGCAATAAAACCTTTCAAAGATGAATTCTTGTGTAATGTGGTCAATCTAGATGTTTGTTATGTACTCATTGGTCATCCATTCATGTATGATCGACATGTCTTTTATAAATCATGAACTCAAAGAATTACCCTCGCTCTTAGAATGTGGTGTTATAGGGTACTAGAGGTAACACGTCCCACATCTAACTCCTTGATTAGTGCCAAGCAATGTAAGAGATTGGTGGAGAAGACAAAGTAATTAATTTTCATGGTGGTCAAACCATAGAAATCCAAGAAGGTTGATGTTGCAGTCCTGACTACACAATCAACAAACAACAAAAGTAGATGGGACAAATCATGGGAGAATATGATGATTTATTCAAGTCACCCATGGGAGTTCCACTTCACTATTAGGTAAAACATTCCATCAATTTAATCCTAGGATCACCTTTGCCTAACAGTCCTATGTATCTTAGATCAATTTTGGAGAATGATGACATAAAAAGGTAGATTCAATAATTGATTCAAAAGGGTCGCATCAAGCCAAGCTCTTCACCCTATGGTAGCCTAATTGTCATGGCACCAAATAAATATGGAACGTGGAGGATTTGCATTGACTATCGAGCCCTAAATAAAATCACAATGAAGAATCACTACCCTTCCCTAGGATTGATGACCTACTGGACCAACTCTATGGTGTGAATTTCTTCACCAAAATTGATCTCAAATCTGGCTATCACCAAATTCCCATTGATCCCACCAATCTCTAGAAGACTGCATTCAAATCTAAGGTGGGGCTCTTCAAATGGTTGGTTATGCCTTTTGGCTTGACTAACACACTTACAACCTTCATGAGGATGATGGATGACATCCTATGACCCTTCACCAACTCATTCATGTTTATCTACTTGGATGACATACTCATCCACAATAGAACATGGGAGGAACATCTAGAACATGTTCATAAGGTGCTTCAAACTCTTTGGGAGCATAAGTTATATGCAAATTTCAACAAATGCACATTTGAAATGAAAATAATTTAGTACCTGGGGTACATTGTGAATGAGGAAGGGGTCCATGTCAATCTAGAGAATATTTAGGTTATTCAAGAATGGCCTACACCAAAGACCCTCATAGAACTTCATAGCTTCTTGGGGTCTTGCAAATTTATATCATAGGTTTGTTCTTGGATTCTCATATGTTGTTTGGACACTAACCTAAGTGACTTAAGGAGGAGATAAAGCTACATTTCAGTGGGGAGAAATACAACAAAGGGAATTTGATCATTTTAAAAATAGACTTTGTTTAACCCCTATTCTTGCCTTGCCATATTTACATCAACCTTTTGAGTTGATGATAGATGTGTCTGAATATGCCATGGGATATATCATCATGCAACATGGCAATCCTATTTCATATCATAGTAAAAATTTCACTAATACAGTTAAGAAATACCTGACATATGACAAGGATCTCTATGCTATTGTGCAAGCCTATAAATAATGGAAAAACTACATCTTGAGGAAAGAGATAGTCATCCACACTGACCACAAACCATTAGAATTCATCCAGATGTAGAGAAAACTTCAAAATGAGAGGCACCAAAAGTGGGCCACATATCTATATAAATTCCATATGATAATCAAACACAAAAATAAGACCTCAAATATAGCTACAGATTGTCTAATCTGCTCACCAATTATTGCACTCACAATAGTTCTTGACCTGTGCAGACATGAGACTACCACTTGGGGTGCTCTATATAAAGTAGATCCTACCTTTGCTAATACATATTAGGTGCTTCAAGACGGTAAACATGTTTCTAATTTCTATTTTCAAGATAATATCCTTTGTCATATGGGACACATCTGTGTTATAGCTGTAGAGTAACAAAAGATGATATGAGAATCACATTTTAATAGGATAGTTGGACACTTTGGTACCTTATGTGAAAGGATGTAGAAAGGTACCTTAAATATTGAACCTTATGTGTGATATCTAATCCAACAAATAAGAAGTAAGGACTGTACATGCCATTGATAGAACCAACCAGGCCTCAGGAATCTATCTCAATGGATTTTCTCTCAAGTTTACCCACTTCAAAACATGGCAAGGACTATATTTTTTATGTAGTTGATCATTTTTTTAAAATGTCTATCATGATTACTTGTAAGAAATATATATCTGCTAAAGAAATTACTCAACTATATTTTTGTCATGTATGGCTCCAATTTGGTCTCCACAAGTCCATTATCTCAGATAAAGATAACAAGTTTTTGAGCATCTTCTAGTCCACTCTATGAAATATGATGGATACCAAGCTGATGAAGTCCATATCCTTCCATCCATAGATTGATGGTCAGATAGAAGTGGTGAACTACTTGATTGTTCACATGATTCAGATGTATCACTTCAAACATCCATGCACATGGGATGAGGGGCTTATTTTCATACAACATAGATACAATCAAGCCCTACACAATTTGACAAAGCATAGTCCATTCCAAGTATGCTTCAAGTTCTAACCCATGGCACTAATTAATATAGTCATTTTATTCTCCACCATGGAATACATACATCATAGGAGATCTAAGGTAGAAAAATTAATAAAGTTCATTGAACAAATGCAACACATCTGGTAGTAGGTTCATGACATCTTGGAGAAGATGAATCAGAAGTATAAGCAATGCCATGACAAACATAGGATTTCACACCATTTTTCTATGGGTGACAAAGTTTGGTTTTAGCTTCAAAAGGAATGACTTGCAGGCCCACACAGAAAAATTTGGCCTCTATGATATGGTCCCTATACCATCACCAAAAAAGTAGGAGAAAATGCTTTTGAGTAGAACCTACCAGCCTACCTTAGTTTACATCTAATATTCATCATGGAGCTCCTCAAACCATATCATCCACATATTCTGGACACTTCAGTCATAGAAAAACAACTAGACATTGATGAGCTTTATCCATAGATTTTTGCTCTAGTGAAGGAGGATCAGATTGTGGACACCTAGATGAAGACAATAAGAGGATGCTCTATTCCACTTTATTGAGTGGTCAAAAGGGGCCAACTTAGCCACCAAGGTGAGTGGCTCATAGAGAATCAAATTAAGACACAACTTCCACACTTCATGAAGAATATTTATGTAATGGGGACCATTAATTCTCAAGGAGGGAGGAATGATTCAGGCAACAATTCAGGTGATGGTTCTACCCCAATTGATGATGGAACTTTTGGAAGCATAAATTTTACACCATAGCTCTGGTTGACTCCTCATTTGAACCATTGAACCTTTGAAAACCCAATGTAAGTGTCCTAAATTTTAATTTTAGTAGTGCAATCTAAAAATAGTAAGTTTCTAAAAATATTAATTCCTCAAATTCTATATTGTTGTAAATCATGGAAGTCAAACCACTTAATCTCCCTAGAGATTGGTGACCTTTCACATCCTCCTTCTACCTTCAAAATGTGTATAAATAAAGATGTAACCTAAAATGGAAATCAAACATCTCTTCCTAGAGATAAGCATATGGTTGTATTACAATCTTGAGTAATAAAACATCTCTTCTCAAAGAAATCATTGATATTATGTTATTTTTGTGTTCTTGAAATATCTGTCAATTAAAACTTCTGAGTTTTGAATCACAATCCTATCTTAGAGAAGATAAATCACACTTACACTTTCACTTGTTGATACATTTATACATTTGGGGTCATCACCAAGATGGATCTACTAGACCTAACCAAGGGGTCCCTTAACACAATAACATCACTAGAGAGGGTTCCAAAACCTCTAGTTAAGCAACACCATGTAACAACCCTAGCTAGGTCCTATGTTTTATTTATTCACAAAGTATATGCAAAGTAAATAAAAATCTAATCTAGCATTCACCAAAGCTTTTGGCACAAAGTGGGGGTAACAAACATAAAAAATAAACATGCATGGAAGATCTATACTTAAGCCAATGTATAGGAAATCCTAATTCATAGGAGAGAAGTACAAATTCAAATCTATCTAATTTAACAAAGGAGAAACAAAGTTAGGAATACTTACCTTTGAATATGAACCCATCAAGTCTCAATGTTTCCCTTAGCCAAGGTGTTTTACAAGAGGTTATTATTGTATGTAAGGATAATAAAGATAAGTCATCCCTAAGCTACATAACTTCTCTATGTATCCAAAAGACTTCTCCACAAGACAAGATTTGTATCTCCAAGTGTAATATTGAAACTTTAAACAATGCTCCTCAAGTAGAATAGTGGAAAAGTATATGCATAATATAATATTATTATTCTTCTCTTCCTAATAAATGGTGGGAATGGATGTGTATATATAGCTAAATATAACCCTAAACCTTTCTAAGAGTTTGACTAATAGGGTCAACCTAATTTGACCTTATATTTTTAATAGATAAAATCAAGTTAGGTCTCAGTCTGGGTCAACCAAGGTTAACCTAGCCCAACATTGTGTTAAGTTGTGGAGCTAAAAGCTTCACTGATGCAGACATGGAGGAGGTTGTTGAGTTCTAGGGATACTGGTGTCAACAGCACAACCGATGTCGGTCATCTTCAGTACAAAGGGAAACTGACATCGACAAGAGTCAGCTAACGTCGGTCACTTTCAGACAGATAGGGACCAACATCAGTCACTTGTGCGGTTCCAGAACTATGAGTTGATGAACTGTTAGTTTAACGAACCAGTTGTTTACATGTAAAAGACTATTTTTGGTCTTGAGTTGCATGTCTAATATTTTAATTAGGGTCTAATTATTGTATGCATAAGATCTATATAATAGACTCATGGACTGTATTGTAAAGTGTGCTAGATGGCCATTGTGCTTGTAGAGAGAGCAAGAGTAGCTCCTCCTAGTTCCAAAGGGCTGCTGAGTGTGTATGATCAGGGAGAGTTGCAGGTTGTGCAAGTTTTGGTAGAAGATCCACCGGGGTACTGGTTGAAGAATCATAAGGACTTGGTGAGGCAAGGATAAGGGTTCTTTAGGTTGTAGAGACATCTACATGGTAAGTAAGGTATGGTGATTTGCAGGTTGTTGGAAGAGTAGGGAGATCTACTTGGAGTACGGTTGTGTACTTAGTGTACTGGCAACATTGTTACTGACTGGTGGAGGTGAACAACTCTGTGTTTGAGTTGATTGTTGTGACCGTAATTGAGAGAGTGAATTGTTGAAGGAGAATTACTGGTGAGCCCTAGAAGTGTGGGAGCTCTAGAGGTGTGGGAAGAAGTGTGGCATCTTCTTTATTGTATTTCCTTCTGAATGAGTATTAATACAATTGGGTATTGTCTCTCATATTCTGTGTTGTTTCATATTTCTAGTTACTTATCATTCTAGTTAAATTCCATGTTTAGTTGCTTATACAAAGGTAATCATGTGTGCTCTTATGGAGCAGTAGATCCTGACAATTATTATCAGAGCAGGTGGACCAGGTTGGTACCAATCTTGACAAGTTGGTATCAGAGGGTGGTTAAGTACACTAACAGGTGGTCAGAGCGTCTTAAGTGTTTTGTTGATTACAGGTCACTCTTAGGGGTTTCAAATTGAGTGGGAGTATAGCAATGGTAGAAGAAAGTAAGCTATAAATGGAGAAACTGAATAGCACGACTGGTCAATTATTGATTGATGGAAAGAAAAAGTAGGTAAAGAAAGATTGTGGGTCGGTAGAAGATCAGCATGAAAAAAATAAAGAAGCAGATGTTATTGCACAAGATGCTCTGGATAAAGTAGAATCTTAGTCTATAGATTATGTTGCCTCTTTCCATGCAGCCCAAAATAGAGCATCTTTTCATGAGTATGTCCAGGGAGACTTTGGAGAGATTTATTTAGGGGTTGGTGAGCCTTGTCAGATTGTGGGAAAAGGGGAAGTGAAGCTAAAATTGCAGACGACCAACACATGGGTGTTGATGGAGGTCATGTAGGTACCAGTCTTGGAGATGAGTCTAATTTCTTCAAGAAAATTGGGTGATGAGAGATGCACAGTAACTCTCATAGCGGATGCACTTGAATTAGACAGTGGTAAGAAAGTAGGTATCCTTTATCTATCTACTTATATTACTGATTCACCTTTTATTACAAAGATGTGGCTTTATAGGCTTGGTACATGTGTAAGAAGGGAATGCACGTTCTTAAGTGGAAGATAGATGTTTTTAACAAACTTAAGAACTGGAAAGCCTTGGTGTTCATAGAGGAGATGATGGATAGAGATCAGCTGAGGGGGCTAGATTATTTTGAGTAGGGATGTGTTAATTTGGATAGGGTTTTGATCCAAAGTGAGCTCATGGGTAAAAAGTCATCACTCATAGGAAAACACAATTATCGACGTCGATCAGGAAAAATTAACATCAAACAGGTAGGTATCGACGTCAGTCAGGAGAAACCAACATCAAACAGGTAGGTACCAATGTCGATCATGTGCAGACTAGCAAAGTTGGTGGTGTCAGGCAAGTGGACATCGGCATCGATAATGGAAAATTGGCATCGATAGTAAGGGTCAGTTGCAGGGAACTGATGTCGATCGGGTGCAGACTGGGAGATGACCGAGATCGGTCACTTGAACGGATGTTGGGTAGACATCAAGCTATCAAGGAGTCTTAAATGCCTATGTGGAGGACTAAAAGGGTAAGTAAGCCTCATAATCATTGTTTACCTTCTTTATACTACTTATTGCTCACTAATGGTCAAGAACCAGGAAGATGTGAAGAGGCAATGTAGGTAGAATCTAGGAAACAGTGGGAGCATGGCATGAATCCTTCAAAAGAGAACCAAATGGGAGATTTGGTAGAGTTACCAGCTGGGATGAAAGCACTGATAGATGAATGGATTCCCAGGTTAAAGAAGAGAGTGAATGGACACGTGAGATGAAAGGCTAGGGTATATGGTCTTGAACAAGCTGCAGGATAGTGGTACAGGTTTGACAAGTGTATGATAAAGCATGGCTTTAGTCAATGTCAGTGTAACCATTGTATTTTCTTTACCAGGTTGGATAATGGTTACTACATTATCCTATTACTGTATGTAGTGGGGTCACACATGTAGGGAGTTTTTGAGCTAAAGGTAAAGATAGTTCAGAGGTATGTCATGAAATATTTAGAAGTAGGGAAATTCTTTGGCATGAGAGACATGAAAGATCACAGGTTGATTTTGTCTCTAAGAGCTGATGTAAAGAAGGTGTTGGCAGGGTTCAATACACAGGATGTAGAATTGGTAAGCACACCAAGGGCTGGACAGTTCAAGCTGAGCTTAGAATAATATTTGAAATCACATGAGGTCTAGTGTAGACCTGAGTTTTCCCAAGCAGTGGGAGTTTTTAGAGAGTTTGGAGCCAATTTAGGGAAGGTGGATTCTCATGTATCTAAGAGGGACTAGCAGTAGGTTAACATGTTATGCAGGGTCAAGGTCTTCACTACATGGAGTTGTAGGTTCGGATGTGGCAGGTTACTTAGATGATAGGAGATGCACCACAATTTGTGTGTTGGTTGGTCTTTAAGAGTGATCTTGAAGAGGGATACAAAGCTAGTAAACAAACTAGATGATGTACAGGTATAGGTATAGGTATAGTTGCAGCTATATATCTCCAAGTGGGAGATTGTTAGGTTGTGGAGCTAAAAGCTTCACTGATGCAGACATGGAGGAGGTTGTTGAGTTCCAGGGATACTGACGTCGGTAGTGTAATCGATGTCAGTCATCTTCAGTGCAAAGAGAAACTGACATCAGCAGGAGTTGGTCGACATCGGTCACCTCCAGACAGATAGGGACTGACGTCGATCTCCTGTGTGATTCCAGAACCATGAGTTGATGAACTGTTAGTTTAACGAACTGGTTGTTTACATGTAAAAGACTATTTTTGGTCTTGAGTTGTGTGTCTAATTATTGTAATTAGGGTCTAGTTGTTGTATGCATGAGATCTATATAATAGACTCATGGGTTGTATTGTAAAGTGTGCTAGATAGCCATTGTGCTTGTAGAGAGAGCAAGAGTAGCTCCTCCTAGTTCCAAAGGGCTGTTGAGTGTGTATGATCAGGGAGAGTTTCAGGTTGTGCAAGTTTTGGTAGAAGATCCACCGGGGTACTGGTTGAAGAATCATAAGGACTTGGTGAGGCAAGGACAAGGGTTCTTCAGGTTGTAGAGACATCTACATGGTAAGTAAGGTCTGGTGATTTGCAGGTTGTTGCAAGAGCAGGGAGATCTACTTGGAGTATGGTTGTGTACTTGGTGTACTGGTAGCATTGTTACTAACTGGTGGAGGTGGACAACAACTCTATGTTTGAGTTGATTACTGTGACCGTAATTGAGAGAGTGAACTGTTGAAGAAGAATTACTGGTGAGCCCTAGAAGTGTGGGAGCTCTAGAGGTGTGGGAAGAAGTGTGGCATCTTCTTTATTGTATTTCCTTCTGAATGAGTATTAATACAATTGGGTGTTGTCTCTCATATTCTGTGTTGTTTCATATTTCTAGTTACTTATCATTCTGGTTAAATTCCATGTTTAGTTGCTTATACAAAGGTAATCATGTGTGCTCTTATGGAGCAGTAGATCCTGACACATTGTTCGTAAAATGTCAAAAAGGATTTTTGGCTTAGGTAAGGATTGAATAAGGTGGTGAATTACTTGGAGGAGTGTGTAAAGGAGGACAATCTTAGGTAAGTGTATATTAAATGGCTATGTATATATAAATTGGTGTTATAAAGGACAATAATCTTGTGAAATACAAATGGTTTGTGCATGCTTTTCCCAATACACCCTTTAAGGCATGCACTCAGAGAGATTGAGACTTGATGGTTTCTTGCAAGAGAAAAAGAATCAATAATTGATAAAGTTTAAAAATATTATATGCATACATATGCCCCATTCTAAGCTCATCACATGTCACATAGGTGTAACATTGGATGGTGCTTTGGGAAAAGAACATAAAAAAAATTAAGTTGAAGCTAAATAAATTACAGTAAGAAGTGAATAAGATAAATGAAAGGATATAATTTAAAAATACATACATGTAATTACCTTAGTGTTGTAGATAAGGAATGAAGTGAAATAAATGTGAAGGTGTCTAATGTAGGGAACATTAGGAGAAACTATAAAAATTAGTGAAAAATCAATTTATTTGCAAAAATATACATATAATATGTGAAAATATTCTCCAAAATATCAATATTATAAAAAATATCATGGTTTAGAAAAATAGCTAGTAGAAATAAAGATATGGTTGGAAAATAGAATCTGATGGTAAATATTTGACAGGTAAATAATTTTGAATAGTAAATATAAATAGAGTGAAAATCAATTCATTTTTAATTTTACTATTTTGAGAAAATATTACTCTCAGAGATCCAGTTTGGTCCTAAAGAGTGACCATGGTAAGGATATGATAGCTATGACATAGAGGATGCATAGCGATTGTAGTGGGTGCATCATAGGTAAAAAAGCATTAATTTCAAAATTTTGAGAAATTTTAATTGAAATTAAGATAAATATATAAAATTGGATGGTAAGTAAAATATAGAATCCAAAATTGACCCTAGAAATTTTTTAGGTAATCTAGGCATAAAACGGGGTACTGGGTAGGAAAATATCAAACTAATAAATTCTTAGGGCATTTATGGTAAATGGTCAAAAAGTTACCACAAACTAAGAATAGATCAACCTTGTCAACTCATTTTGTAAGGTGAGAGAAAACTAGGGGTCTGATTATGTAGTAGTGGGCTGATATAGTATCATTGGAGATGGTCGACTACATAGTAATGGGATAATCATAGTTGGAAATGGGAAGATAGATGACATAGTAACCTCTAGCTAATGTAGTTTGTACTATGTGGCTGATATAGTTTCATAAATGAGGCCAACTATGTACCAGAGGGTGATATAGTATACTAAATCTATAAAAGGGCTAATTCAGTAACAAATAGGTGAACAACATCTGAAATCAAAAGGTTATCTATGTACTAGTGGGCTGATGCAATATGATAAAACTGTGATATGGCTAATTTAGTATTAAATAGGCCAATTATGTATAAAAATAAGAAAATTAAGAAAACTAGACCATACAATTTGATGAAGTATTTAATTTGTAAATTTTTGAGAATATTTAAGAATGTATTTTATTATTATGACATTGAGATTTAATGCATTCTCTATTGTTTGATATTTTATAGAGATGCTAGAGATTTTGGTGCCTAGTGGATGCATCCTGACTACTAGATCTATTGGAGTAGTTGTCAGACATGGATAGGGATCAACTAGTCACCTTGGAATTTAGAGGTATTATAGAGATGAGATGGATCCTACTGAGTGTTGATCTCATTGTCATGTTACTAGGATCATGGGAATGATTAACCAACACTCTTTTATGGGAGGTAGAGGGGGATATTATAGAGGTGGAAATCACTTTATAGGATGTCCATGCATTACTTGGACTTTATATATATGAGACACTGGCGATTGGTGATACACTTGAGTCAGAGGATTAGATACGAGCCTTAGCTCGATGCATGATAGGCTCATAGAAGATCAATCCTAGGTTATACATGAGTTTGTTTGATGTTTATCTCACAACCATTCTAGATATCCATAAGGATAGATAGGTCTTATGAAAACACGAGTGATGTGTCACAAGTTAGATAGTAAGGTACCATTGTATGTAATAGCCTTGTACCAATTGATTTTGGATCAAAGAGAATTATATGATATTGGTTTTGTTATTTGGGTCTAGCTCATGCATGACATGTATGGGATGTTATCTCAAGGATAAAATATGATGGGACCTATTATTTTATTGAGCATATAGATATATGAAAGATTCTCTATATATCGACTAGTTGGGTTGCCCCATATAGTTGATGGTTTTATGGAGGCAATACCATGTAGTGTAGGTCATGCCCCATATTTTATCTTTGCATACTATCACATGAGGGTAGATAGTGTGGTAGTTGTACACTCATATAGATTTCATATGGTCACATTGGGCTACCATTACTATAGGTTTGTCACATGTACATATCACAGGCCACTACACTCCATGGGTGTAACCTCATCTAGTGGTTTGTGTACCTAGACAATTGGTACTTCCAAATCCAATGGGCCCTCTAATAGTGTATACTTATTGTGCACAACATTCTAGAGATTCAAGAGGGAGAAGAGGCAAAGGGGTATATGTTGAGATACTAATGATTAGGCCTCAACAAGCTAGACCATGGGTTGGTCAAGCATAATAGCCTAAAGCATCAAGGCCTGGAGGAGATGATGTAATAGATGTGGATATAAGGGATGTGGGAGAAAAATAGGGATAATATTAGAGGTGACATTAGATTCCATGATCTCATTGAATATGAAGACACCATCAATGAGAGGATACATAGGTACTAACAGTCATATAGGAAGATCCTACAGTGGCTTCAAGATACAGTTTGTCTATAGAGATATTATTGAGGAAGGGGTTATGATATGATCAAGTGGTGACTTCCAATTTTGCACTTTTTTAGAGGTAACTGATAGAAGAGGTGATTGATGGGTGAGTAGATGAGGAGATTATGGTCAGTGATACCAACATTGGTGAGAGATATTTTGATTTAGTTTAAGTTTTTGATATAGAATATTAGTTGTATCATTATTTAGGATAGATAGATGATTTGAGATATATACATGAGATCTAATGTATATTTGGATTCTAATTTTATAAATCTAATTATATAGAAGGTTAAATGGGGAGCCATTATTATGGCTTCTCATCATGATATTTTTGATAGGGTGTTATCACTATATGACCCTGCCACTTTGGATGATCATGGGATTTCATCTACCCTAGATCATGTGATCTAGTTTAGACTGGTGGGAGAGCTTGTGAAATAGTTACATGCACAAGGTGATGGGTTGTAACCATTGACATGGGTAGGAGCTTAAGAGGCTCAGGTTTGTCAAGACTTAGCATAGGATCAAGCCACACACATGTAAACTATGATCTATATTGGATAGGCAAAGGCCTAGGTGGCCAACCTACATGGATAGGTTATTGTCTTGAGATCTCAGACTGCCTATTTATAATGCACCCTTCAGATGGGTTAGTCATAAGCTTCCATGGGTAGCATTGTTAGGCCATAGGCTAGATAGGATATATCATAGCCTCAGAGTTGTAGGTATTATATTTTGTATTTTTATTATATGAAACACATGATGTGTGTGTGTGTGTGTGTGTGTGTGTGTGTGTGTGTGTGTGTGTGTGTGTGTGTGTGTGTGTGTGTGTGTGTGTGTGTGTGTGTGTTGATATTGAAAATGCATTGATCATATGAGTTGCACTTGAATTAGGATGTGGATATATGGATATATTTCCTTTCTATCACATGTATTTATCTTTAGTTGTATATGCTATGAGAAATATGTGATGTATGTTTTATTTTCTAGCATTTTTTGATACACGTGTGGTTAAAAATAAAAGGTAAAACTGATTTAAAAAAGTATAATTAATCAAAACAAATGTAATACATTTTATATCATGATGGGAAATGTGTAAAAACAAAATATGAATAAGTATAATAAACCAAAAGGGTAAGGTAAAAGGGTAACAATTTTTTTTAAACCATGTAAAATAAATACACCAAATTAAAAAAATAAAAAATCATACTATGTCATGTTGGGAAGTATGAAAATTTATAATAAAATGGAAAATGTATGAAAATCAATGGTATAAAAACAAACAAATAATAAAGTTAATCAATCATACTAAATCAAGCTAGGAAGTATGAAAATTAAAACAAAATGTAAGTGGAAATCAAATTAATCACACTAAATCAAGTTGGGAAGTATAAGAAATTTAATAAAATGGTTGTAAACATACATGCATTTAGAAAATAAGAAGATAAAAGTGAAGGACTTATTAAGTAAGCAGAAAACATACTAAATCAAGATGGGAAGTATGTCAATGACATGTAACTCATAATCTAATACAACTTATCTCAAATTTGAAACATGTAATTTCATTGTGACTTGGTTATGATATGAGTTGGGCATTGGAATATTTTATGAGTAGGGTCTGGTCCTATCCCTAGTCTTACACTAAAAATCATAAAGGAAACACCAATGAGGTGGAAAACAACTACGAAAATGATTTTAAAATATGTTTTTAATATGGTAATTTATGAGGAAGGTCTGGTCCTATCCATGGTCTTATACTACAACTCGTAAAGGGAACACCAATGAGGTGAATGGTAATAAATAATTTTTTTATTATGATAATTTGTGAGGAGAGACTGGTCTTACACTGCAACTCACAAAGGGAAACCTTAGGGGGAATGATTAGTTAACAAAACAATATTTCTCAAGGGGAAATATTAGGAATGTTGTAATGAAATAGGGGATGCAAAAATCATGGCATAGGCATCAAAGAGAAGACCTTAGGAAACATGAGATATACTAGGTATAAAATAGAGATACTAAGACTCTAGTGATCATCAAAATACAAAGGATACTTGCTCACAATAAGCACAAAGTTGTAAAGGTAAATACGTGAGTTACTAATATCAATGCATAAGAATAAGAAAATTAAAATAGACCTACCTTTCCACAACATGTTCCCCATTCTTCATGACCTCTTATAGAGTCATTGATCTAATATGAAGATTGGATATTTGTGTGAGAAAGGAGGTAACACTTATAGATTTTTTTATTCTCCTATCAAAATCTATTGGCCTATTACACCCCAATAGACCTCAACTCTATCTTGAGGCCAACTGTGGATTTTGAACTTTGATTAGAAATAGGATATGTGATATGAATCACATCTTTTAGTATGATTAGAATTTTGAATTTGTATGTTTCCTTTTGAATCATTGCATTTTGTTTAAATGATTTGGCTTTTAAATTTTTTATGATTCCTCATCCATACAGATTTGGAATAACCAACATGAGTGATAGAAGTGATACTTTAGTTTAAAGGAGGCTAATTATAAAAATATATGACTAACTAAACACTTAGGCTTACCTTTGAATCAATATGTAATATCAATTTTTAACCATATATATGCTTAGTATGTGAAATTAAGATAAAAGAATAAAGGGAGATCAAAGTAGATCTGTAAATAGTAGTAGTATAATGAGATGTATTATTTGCAAACTAATCATTTATTATAGAGAGATTATTAAGGGAATTAAGGTTTTTATAACAAGGCCACAATAATAATTATATGATTTTTGAATAAGATAAGATAGGAAACAATTATTGTAAAAGAAAAAGAATCCATGAAAGAAGTAAGATCATAAAACATAAGTGTGCAATCATGAAAGGAATGATAAGAAGCCATAATAAAAGAGAAAAGTAAATGAAATCATATAAAACACATAAATCATAATATAATGATCCATGTAAAATAGATAAGTGAAGCCAAATTTGACACATAGTCAAATGTATAAGATAATAAAAATGGATCACAAATCCAATCTAAAATCATAATGTAGAACAATTTGAAAGAACACCATGCCATGTTCAAAAATACTAATAAATTTGACCATAAATATTATCCATGACATCTAAAACATCTCTTTGAAGTTAGATTATGATGATAGCCAGAGTCTCATCAATCTTGATAGAAAGATGCACAAAGCCTTCTTTTTGAATCTCTTATACTAAAGATGCAGTTGTAGCTAATGAATAATCATGCTCATGAGGGATCTCATGCATAGGATACTCAATGAGAGGAATAGATGTCTAAATGAGAATAATATCTATGGGCAAGAAGGAGGTGCCACTGGTAGACAAAGAGGAGCCTTCTTGTGTGGGTGACCTATAGAAGGAGGAATGACTAATGTGGGTGTCAATTTTGGGTGATCACAAAAGTGATGCTAGAGACTATGGAAGTGATCATTATGTTATACAACACAATAATTCCAAATATAGTATACCTCCCTCTATTTAGGGATTAGTATGGTAATAGCTTAGGAAGAGGTATAGTCTTATCTTTGGGCTGAGCAGTGGATGGATGTAATGTGTCAATATGTTTCCTAAATTTATATTAATGAGTGTAAGAGTGGTTACCTATCCCATAAAAATAATAGATATGTTTGTTAGTAGGATTTGGGGGCCTATTAACTAAAGAAGTGTAAGGAGATGTTGGGGGCAATTGATATAACTAGAAATCTTTATTATAATGACCAAAAACTTTGTGGATATCATAATAAGGTTGATCAGCCCATTGGGCAGGCGTGGGATCAAGCTAAGGTAAATGAAGAAGGCCATCACCAAGGGAAGATGGGGCTCGAACATAAACTAGACTAGGCTCATCAGAAGGTAAAGTAAGAGTAGAAACTAGACTAGGCTCATTTGAAGGTGAGGCTATCCAATTAGAAGGTTTAAGAATAGTAGCTAACATCTTTAGAGGAAGCAAACTGTATAGATCCTGGTATCTAATAAAGTGATAAGGGCCAATCATGACATGATCCATGAGCATCCTCCTGAGGGGATCTACTATAATTAGAGGTGTACCATGTGAATGCTCTATCTCTATCCTTGATAATTTTGAAAATGCTTAGTTTTAAAATTTTATATTTTGTTATTCAAGTGCTAACTTTAATATTCTTCAAATAGAGTTGACTAGGTCAATGAAATCTAAAAACTTGTGTTGAAAAATAATCTATTAATAGAGTCAACTTGCTCGACTATGTCTGTAAACCTGTATGCTAAAAAAGAATAACTATGAACAAATTCAATTGAGTTGATAAATTATATAATTTAAAAGCTAAATAAGAATATGTTATAGGTAAAATAATTGATAGATGGGTTTAATCATTGATGCTAGATAATCTAATTCAATTCCCAACTCTTAAACATTTAGCACATATATTCATGATGCATATAAATTAACCATTACAATGAATAAGGAAGATATAGCAAGATCAAACACATAACACATGATATATGTGGGAAACCCTCTTGGAGGATAAACCCCACTAAACCTTTCAAGATGGACTATAGTATTATAAAGATAAGATTCAACATTTGGACTAGCACCAACTAATCAAAGAACACCCATCCCTTAATTTAGTGAGACACCCATCCCATAAGGAAGAATCAACCCCTAGGCAATAAAGCACCAACCCAGATACCTTGATCTAATCTCCACCTTTGATTTGATGTATTCTACACCCGATGATGGACTTATCTTATTTTTTCTCTTTCCCCTTTACACTCTCACAAACTTTCACACACAATCAATGCATCCAAAACACCCTTTGGATCACTCTTCACTTCTTAGCACATACACAATAAAAAAACCTACAAAAACTCTATCAAAAAATTATAAACATGACCTATAGGTCATGAACACAATCTTCAACCTCATCTACTCTTCAATCCATCCACTAATCACTCTCACTTAATCAACCTCTAGGGATTACTCGCTCAATCTACCTCTTATAGGATCATTATGTCCAATGACCTATGTTTTCACCTTTATCACCTTGATCAAATAATAATTACTAATCCTTTTCATTATTTATTTAGCCATAATTACTTGTACCTTCTATTTCAAAGGATCTCTCCTTCGCTTGTCTCCATGCTCTCTCAACAAGCCCAATTAGTCTAATTAGACCTTGTACTTATACCACTCTCTTCCTGTAACCCATCTTGGTTGGCTAAGATGATTCACATATTTTAACCACACTTAACATAGGCCCATACACATGTTACATATGAGAATGACACTCTTCATAGGCTGGTCATTACCTCATTAGCCCCAAACCACCATTAGGTCTTGGTGAGACCTAAAACAATTAGGCCTTCATATTCACACATTACATGTGAGACTACTTAGACCACCTTCATCCTTTACCAAATATTTGAACACATCAAACCTATCTCCAATATCCCTTTTCTCAATCTCATATAGGTCCATGCCACCTATAACACCAACTCAACACTTGAACCTACCAATTAGGTCTCCTCGCTCTTTAGGCCTTCATAGACAAAAAACACAGTCTTAAACTCCTAAAGTAACTACTCAAATATTTCACATATCAATATGATTATATCACATGGTTGAAACCTTTAGGACCTTTAAAATTCCTTCATCTACTTTAGATACTTCAACATAGACTCTAAGCACTCAAAACAACTCTCTCAAATGACTACTCAAATTAGTCATATACATTCAAAATATAGTCAAGCTATTTTGACTTTCCATAACTAATCAGGGGTATATCATGACAACCAATGCCTTATTAAAATCCTTTTATATTATACAATATATCCATACTCATTTTCTTCTTCAATTCTGCTCAAAACTCATCCAACTCACTTCTGCAAAGTGGTCACTCAAACTGTTTGTAGCCTCCAAAAAACATAGACAAATTTTAGACATTTTTTCATACTAAAGATGGATTGGTCAAACCTCAAAAATCCTCATAGATAGTTATCATTTTATTTAAAACACTTTGATAGTTATTTCATTTTGAAATATAAAAATACCATCAATAATAACTCAAATATCCTTCTCGGGTCACTTACAGAACATGGTCAAACCATTAGTCAACTTTGGAGCTCAATATCTACAACTATACAAACATTCAAATCTTATAATCAATTTTTTTGGATGCATCTTGAAGTCCTTTTCAAATTTTATTTTTACACCAATAATAAATTCATCCTAGATTAAAATATATTCATAAAATACTATAGACTAGTTTTTCCTTTGTTAAATTCAAATACCAACAGTCACTGGTTAATCTAAAATCATCTTACACTTGTCTTTATCTCATGCTCCCTAAAAGCTTGATCAAATACACTTCGTCGATCTCTTTGGGAGTTTCCTAGCTTTAAATCTCATTACTTATCATTAATCTTTGATCCTCACTTCTGAGATCATGCCACTTGGCATCTCTACATGCCTTTTGCATACTCTACAATCAGTCTTCAATGACCTTTTTCCACTTTGTAGCCCCACATGCCTTCTAAGCATTCTATTGACTTATTAACTTAGTTAACACCATTGATCTTTCTTTGCATGGTTTAATGTACTCCATCAATATTTGATATGCTTGATCAAACATGCACCATTGATTTGCTTATTATATCTTCATGATTGTGACACATGTCTTCATCACGTTCATTCTCAGGATCTTTGACTTTTTGACTTCACTCTTGCCTTTGATCAATATCTAACAAGTTTAAAACTCACTATTAGATCCTTATCTAGTTATATTAATCACTCATCATATATCTTTATCTACCTAATCACTCACTCATCATTGTATCTTCTTCTATCAGTTTAGATGCTCACCATTGGATCTTTACCATGAAGATCAAATGCTCACCATAGATCTTCGTTATCACAAATTTGGCTAATTATGGGAACTTAGTTAAATCTACCTAAGAAGCCAACTTTGCACCTTAATAAACTTTTCTATGCACCATGTTTAGACCTAAAATTTGAACCACATAATTTCCTTTCATAGGGGAATCCATCCATGTATCAAACTACTCTTGAAAACTTAACATGTGTGAAATATGATGTCATCAAATTGATTACTCAAATTTATCTGTCAAGATGATTACTTGAGCCTAAACACTCATATGAATACTCTGATGAATTCCTTTCACTTTCATAAGCACTTCAATCACTCAAAACACCCCATAGGGTATTTATAACATGACCATACCATTAATAAAATCCAGCATCTACTTATCCAAGTCAAACACTAAACAACTATGCAAGAACATTGAAGCACACTTTGTCATTGGCATTCTAGCACACATGACACCTCATCAACATCCTTGGTCACCTTGGAGACATGATTGACAAACCTCTAATAAGCTTCCCCTTTGCCATTGATGTCAACACCAATACAAAGCTTATGCTCAGACTCTATCTCTCTCTTCAAGTACTTTCTTCCTCTTTGGCATAATGATAAAGTGGGGTCAACTTCTGATCTTGAGGACTTGAAAAGAATTCAAGGACTAATAATAGTAAAGGACCACCTCTAGTAGATTATACAAACTCCCCCTAACATAATTCATACCTCTTTATACCTTGAGCTTCTCAAACATGCTCCATGACTATACTCTTCTTTGATCATACATAGCTTTTATGAAGACAAAACATACATGAACATCAAAAATTACATGAACTTACCTTGAAAACATTAAGAAGGACTCGCCCTAAGTCACTTGAGCTTGGGAACCCTTTTGAGAATCTTAAGACCATTTCCAATCAATGATGAATTAACATAATTAACTTCATACCTTTTCTCTCAAATTATACTACATAGCCCTCTGATCTTAGGACCTGACCATTTACAAGGCTCCTTCTTTGTTTATGCATAAGGATTCAATACATTGTCAAAAGACCTAACTTGGTTTGATTAAGTCATCATATCAACATGCTTGAGTTCACATCTATAGTATACTTTTTCATATCTCCACAATGACTATAACATCTCACATATGCTCCCACTCACATCATGCACAGATCTTTAAGCCTCTCAAACTATCTAAGTTATCTCCCCCAAACTTCATGACATGCACAACTTGTCATCTACAAAAATCTGAGACCTTCTTCATGACAATACATTCTCCTCATACTCTATATCAACCTAGTCTTCAGTATTTATATGCAATAGAATATCTTGACAACTCATCACCCTTGATTTCACACCTTTAGATGAGTTGCTTCACTTGAGCTAATGAATAATACCAAACAACACAAGCGTATTGAAGTAAAGCATCTCACAAATGCTCCCCCTTATATCATGACCAAATTTACAGCTAAGATATGCTCCTTGACACATCTTTCTCATAAGAAACATGTCAAAACATCATACCACACTCAAGACACCTAAGTTAGCTCTCCCTAAATCCATACCAATCTCTAAACTTATAGGGCTCCTCTCTCAAGAGTCACCATACTACTTATCAGAACAACAAGAACAAACATAATGCAGATTGACTCACCTAAAACCAATCTCCCAAGTATTTTTAGGGCATTACAACAGATCAAGTTACCTCAAGAGACCAACTATGGATGAAATCTAATTGTATCCATACATTTCTTCTACTACAACTCATCTTCATGATCTTATCCCTTAAAGACCTCTCTCTTTAAACCAAGGACTGTCTTTCATATCATAACATTACTCCTTATGAACTGAATCAACATAAAGGAACACACAACTGTACTTTGTTTTCCATACCTCAAAGTAATATAATAACTCAACTTCATGGATTTATTTTCATACAACACCAATCAAGACCCAAAAATAATTCACCATGCTTCCTCATTCTATAAAGTGTCTCCTTGAAGCCTAGAGAGAGACACCCCTTTGACATAGTGAGATTAAAAGTCACAAAAACTCAAGAGACTCCCATTTCTCCATACTCTCATTTGAATTGCAGTCCTACCTCATCATCAAATTGACTTTGAAAGGATCCTTGATTTCATTATTTTCTTCAAACTTGTCAAAAAATGTAAACAATAAAAAATCTTGACTTTCCTTCATGTCTATCATGGCAAACAAACCATCTTTGGTGTCAAATTGATCTATTCTGATAGAATTAGGTCTCCATAACCATGTGTGACATCTTCTTTCCATAATAGGATCTCTATAAACCTTATTTTGATTTAAAAACTCATTCCACTTATTCTTGCAATATCTAACAATGTGACCAACTCTATGACATCTGAAACAAACAAGATCATTCATACCTTTTGCTTGATGATGATTCTGATCTTCCTTTGAGTGATTAATTCTCCTTTTACATTCTCTAGTAATGTGGAAAAACTGATTACACACATAAAATAATCCTAAAATGAATATCTCTTTGCATTGGTCTATTTAGTTGGTCTTTTATCTTACACTCTAGAAGCTTGATTGAACTTATCTTGACTAAATGGTCTTTGCTTGCAAAACTTAGCAATGTGACCAATTATTTGATAACTATAGCAAACAATGTCTTTCATACCTTTTTCTTGAATATGACAGTGATCTTCCTTTGAATGATTGCTTCTTCTTATATAATCCTTTGCTCTATGACCAACAAGATGACAAATAAAACAATGGCCCATAGAAGATTTGGCATACCTTGAAGCATTTCATTATCTGATTGAATTCTTCATTTTTCTCTTGACCTAATTTGTCTTGTTGACTTTCATGCTACCAAACTCTTTATTTTATCTTGATTTATTTTGATCTTCTTCAAGCTTTCTTATCTTGACTTTGACCTTTTCAAGCTCATCCTTTAGGGAAACAAGACTAGTCTTCAATTGAACACATTCATCTTCTTTATCTCTCATTCTTGAACTTATAACCTTTAATTAAATTTTGAGATCTTTGATGGTTTCCTTATCCTCCTTAGCTTCTTTATCCATGTCATCCTTCAATCTACATGCTTACTCTTCCATATACTTGATCAGTTCTTGATTCTCCTTTCCCTCTCTCATGGACTTGCCTAACAAAACCCCCTCAAGAGACCTGACTTATGATTCAAGACCTTTAATCATATTCCTAATTTTATGATTCCTCTTCTTTTAGTTCTTTAGTTCACCAAGTTCACCCATGAGCTCAACTTCTTCTTCCTCACTGTCATAAAACACTTCTTCTTATCCAATATCAATGCAAACTTCATCATCCATGATGTTATTTTATTTTGAAAAACTTTTCTTTTTACCCATATTGTACCTTAGATCACCTTCAAGTGGTTAAACTTGAAATGAAGGTCCTACTTTGATACTAATTATTATAGGTATAATCATTGAAAGGGGGGTGAATCAGTGATGCCATATAATCCAATTCAATTCCCAACTCTTAAACATTCAACACATACAATCATGATGCATACAAATTAACCATTTCAATGAATAAGGAAGAAATAAAAAGATTAAGAACATAACACATTATATATGTGGGAAACCCTCTTGGGGGATCAAACTCGCTAAACCCTACAAGATGGACTATAATTCTATAAAGACAAGATTCAACATTTAGACCAACACCAACTGATCAAAGAATACCCATCCCTTAATTTAGTGAGACACCCATCCCACAAGAAGGAACCAAGCCCCTAGGAAACCAAGTACCAACCTAGTTACCTTGATTTAATTTGATGTATTTTACACTTGATGATGGACTTCTCTTACTTTTTGTCTTTCCCCTTTACACTCTCACAAACTTGCACACATAAGTAATGCATCCAAAATACCCTTTTGGATCACTCTTCACTTCTTAGCACATACACAATTAAAAAACTACAACAAAATTGTCACAACATTAGAAACATTAACTATAGGTCATGCACACAATCCTTGACATTATTTACTCTTCTATCCATCCACTAAGTACACTCACTCAATCAACCTCTAGGGCTTACTCGCTCAATTAGCCTCTTCTAGGATCATTAGGTCCAATGACCTATGTGTTCACCTTCATCACCTTAATCAAATAATCATGACTAATCCTTTTCAATCTCTATTGGTCCTTAATGACTTGTACCTTTTCTTTCAAATTTTCTCTCCTTCGCTTGGCTCCATGCTCTCTCAACAAGCCCAATTAGTCCAATTAGAACTTGTATTTATACCACTCTCTTCCTTTAACCCATCTTGGTCAGCCAAGATGCTTTACATATTTGAACCATACTTAACATATATCCATAAACATGTTACATGTGAGAAACACACTCTTCATAGGTCGGTCATTACCTCATTATCCCCAAACCACCATTAGGTCATGGTGAGACCTAAAATAATTAAGCCTTCATATGCACACATTACATGTGAGACTACTTGGACCACCTTCACCCATTACCAATGCTTAGAACACATTAAACCTTTCTACAATATCCCCTTTCTCACTCTCATATGGGTCAATTCCATCTGAAACACCAACTCAACACTTGAACCTACTAATTAGGTCCCCTCACTCTTTAGGCCTTCATACATAAAAAACATAGTCTCAAACTTCTGAAGAAACTACTCAAATATTTCACATAGACATATGATTATATCACATTATTGAAACCTTTAGGACCTATACAATTCCTTCATGTGCTTTATATACTTAAACATAGGTTCTAAGCACTCAAAATAACTCTCTCAAAATGACCACTCAGACTAGTCATATATAGTCAAAATATGGTCAAGCAATTTTGACTCTCCATATCTAATCAGGGGCATATCATAATAACCAATGCATTTTAATAATCCTTTTAGAATTATAAAATATCTCCATACTCATTTTATTCTTTAATTCTTCTCATAACTCTTCTAACTCACTTCTTCAAAGTGTTCACTCAAACTATCTCTAGCCTCCAATAAACATAGTCAAATTTTAGACATTTGTTCATACTAAATATGGATTTGTCAAACCTAAAAAATCCTCAAATATGGTTATAATTGAGTCTACGACACTTTAAAATAGTTAGTTCATCCTGAAATATCAAAATACCATCAATAAGAACACAAATATCCTTCTCGAGTCACTTATAGAACATGGTCAAGCCTTTAGTCAACTTTGGAGCTTAATATCTACAACTTTAAAAACATTCAAATAGTTTAATCAAATTTTATGGATGAAACTTTAAGTCCTTTTCAAATTTTATTTTTACACTAATAATAAATTCATCCTAAATCAAAGCATATTCATAAAATACTATAGACTAATTTTTCCTTTGTTAACTTCAAATACTAATGGTCACTGGTTAATGAAAAATCATCTAACACTTGTATTTATCTCATGCTCCCTAAAATCTTGATAAAATATGCTTTATCAATCTCCTCAAGAGTTTACAATCTTTAACTCTCATCACTCATCTTTGATCTTTGATCCTCACTTCTGAGATCGTGCCACTTGGTAGTTCTATATACCTTCTACACACTCTATAGTCAGTCTTCAATGATCTTTCACCACTTTGAAACCCCACATGACTTCTAAGAATTCTATTAACTTACTAACTTAATACTCACCATTAATATTTCTTTTCATGGTTGAACATGCTCCATTTATCTTTTGTCTAGTGGATCAAACACACACTATTGATTTGCTTGCTAGATCTTCATGATTATAATAGATGTCTCATCATGTTCATTCTCAGGATCTTTGGCTTATGGACTTCACTCTCACTTTTAATCACTATCTAACAAGTTTAACACTTATTTTTAGATCCTTATCTAGTTATATTAATTTCTCATCATAGATATTTATATGCTCGATCACTCGATCATCATTGGATCTTCATCTATCAATTTAGATGCTCACCATTGAATCTTTATTATGAAGATTAAATGCACATTATAGATATTCGATATCAAAAATTTGGCTAAGTATGGGAACTTAGTTAACTCTACTTGAGAATCCAACTTTGTACCTTGATAACTTTTAGTATGCACCATGTCTAGACCTAAAATTTGAACCACATGATCACCTTTCATAGGGGAATCCATCCATGTATCAAACAGATCTTAAAACCTTCACACATGTGAAATATGATGTCATCAAACTTCTTACTAGGTTTTATCTATCAAGATGAATACTTGAGCTTAGACACTCATATGACTTATCTAATGAGTTTCTTTCACTTTCACAAGCACTTCAAGCACTCAAAACACCCCATAAGGTATTTACAACATGACCATACCATCAATAATATTCTCCATTTTCCTATCCAAGTCAAAAACTAAATACTATTCAATAACACTAAAGCACACTTTGTCATTGTCATTATAGCACACATGACACCTCATCAACATCCTTGGTCACCTTAGAAACATCATTGACAAACCTCCAATAGAAGATTATGTTGAGTTGATTGATCCAATCACTTGTATTTGAAGAAGACCTACACAAAAATAGCAGAGTCATTTTGGAATGATTGTGTGTTAAACCTATGCATAAAATGTTAGACTATATTGATAGATTCAAAATAATATTGTAAAAATATAAATATATGATATGATAATAAAATTAATTCATGAAATAAAACCTACAAGGGTTTGATTCATGTTGGGTTCACCAGAATGTATACAAGGAAAAATGCAACTGACCTACAAATAAATCCTAACTCAGAGAAGATAAATCGTACTTACACTTACACTTGTTGATACATTTATATTTTTAGGTTCATGACCAAGATGGATCCACTGGACCTAACCAAGGGGTTTATTACCACAATAACATCACTAGAAAGGGTTTTAAAGCCTCTATTCAAGCAACACCATGCAATAACCCTAGCTAGCTCCTATCTTTTCTATATTCACAAAGTATATGTAAAGTAAAATATAATCTAGTTCTCACCAAATCTTGTGGCATAAATTCAGGGTAATAAACATAACAAGTAAACATGCATAGAAAATAAATACTTAAGCCAATGTATGTAAAATATTAATGCATGAGAAAGAAGTACAAATTCAAATCTATCTACTTTAACAAAAGAAGAACAAAGTTAGGAATACTTACCTTTGAATATGAACCCACCGATCCTCAATCTCTTCCTTGGCAAAGGTTATCCATAATATGTTGTTGTGGTATGTAAGGATAATAAGGATAAGTCAACCCTAATCTACACAACTTATCTATGTATCCAAAAGACTTATCCACAAGACAAGATCTGTATCTCTAAGTATAGTATTGGAAAACTAAAAAATAATCCTCAAGTAGAATGGTGGATAAGCATATGCATAATATAATATAATTCTTCTTATCTTACTAATAAATGTCATAAATAAATATGTATATATATCTAAATTTAACCCTAATCCTTTCCCAAAGTTTAGCCGATAGTGTCTACCCAATTTGACCTTGTATTCTTAATTGATAAAAACAAGTTAGGTCCTAGTTTGGGTTGGCTAAGGTTGACCTAGACCTTTAACATGCTATCATTAATTTGAATATAGGGTCAACCCAGGTTGACATTGTTTGGTAACTATCAAAAAGGGTTTTTGGCTTAGGTAAGGGCTAAATAAGGCAATGAATTACTTCAAGGAGTGTGTAAGGAAGGAGGAAAATCTTAGAGAAGTGTATAGGAGATCATTGTGTAGATAGTAAGTGGTGTTATAGGGGATAACAATCTTGTGAAGTACCAATGGTCTACCCACCCTTTCCTAGTGCACCCTTTAAGACATGCACTCAGAGAGATTGAGATTTGATAAGTTCCTTTAAGAGAGGAAACATCAATAATTTATAAGAGATGAAAATGTTATGTGTATACACATTATACCAAGATAATTTGAATTGGGTGATCTTATCCTAAAATAAAGGCATAAATATACTAATGTAGAATGTGAAAAGAAAGGGAAGTTTGAGCTAAATTAGTTAGGTTCTTTTATTATCACTATAAATTATGGTTTTAGGGCATACATGTTGGTTATACTAGAAGGACATGTGCTCAATAATCCCATGAACACTACGTGTCTCAATATTTTTTAAACTTGACTTGGTTGAACATTATCTATGAGGGCCCCTACTTGGGGATTCCCTTCATATGTCTTATTCCCCTTTCTTTCATTTGACATGCTAGATTCAAGCCCTGTCTTCTTCTATTTTCCTCTTCCCATCTTGAATATTGATTATAACCTATATACACTATATGGAACTTTAGCGTCAACTTCACCACATAGTTTAGATTTGGTCATCATCAATGGATCCTTACAAGCAGAATTTTATAACATCAACATGTTTTTTTTCATGGTTTCCCTACTTGGTGGTCCTTGACGTAGCTTATTTTATCTTTTTTATGATCCTACATCCCCATTCATTTTACATCCTACATTATTGTTGAAAGGAATTTATTTTGCAATAATTACTTTCTATATTCAGTTATCTTGTGTTTCATTCAATGATAGTGATTAGTGATAAATAGATGTCCCATGCTCATTTTATAGTTAATATACATAGAATGTTTTATTTTGATCATTAATTATATTATTTTTGTGAAATATAATGAAATAATATGTTTATAGATTAAAAAAATTAACATTATTCTGGTAGATCCCAGTAGAGATGTTACAATTTTAAACATGGTTGTATAATACTTTTTGTACTAAAACAATGAAAGAATGCCTATTTTAAATTCCATTCTTTAATTTCAAACTTATAACATGCGTAAGTGAATCCTATTATTTCCTTGGAATAGTTTTGGTGATTTTTTAATAATATTCATGCATGTTACAAGCTTGAAGAGATAATACATATTTGTTACAGTCACGAAAGAGGATACTAAGAGTCAATAAAATATGTATTTAAAAAAATTTAAGATTGATTTTATGTAAACTTCAAGTGTAAAGTAATATATAAGTGGGGAGAGTCTTTTATAATAAAAAATATTCCAAACTAGGTCTTACAATTTAAATTCCCATTGAATTTAAGTTCTCAACCTATACATAATAAAAAAAACCTTGAACTAAGGTTTTGAAGCACTAAATTTACTATAACTCAAAAGAGAACAAGTAAAATTTTATGAATTTTTTTGGAATGATGTATTAAGATTTTTGTGAAGTTTTGATATTTGTCTCAAAAAAATTTATCACCTAAAGAGAAATATATTCAAGTTTCTTAGTTTGTAGGCCTAAATATAAGGCCTAAAAACCAAATTTTCTCATTTTATTATATTTTTAAGTTGAATAAAAGGTATAAATCAACATGGTGGGATGGGATAACATATAATGAATATAAAAAACTATATTTAATGATAAACACTCATAAATTAGTCAAATATCTATCTCAATAAAGTTGTAAGCCCAATCTTCTTTAATCCCTACATCATTTTTTAGTATTAGAGCAGGGTATGGCTGTACTTCAAAAATAACCTAAGAAGAAATATATTTCATTGATAAGAGTGAAGATTAAGTTTTGAAACAAAAACTTGTAATAAGTTTAAAATGGCACTTAGAGGAGCAGCAAGAAATGGTGCTAGAGGAGGTCCAAGAAGACAACCAAGAGATGTATTGTTGGAAGAGATGATAAAGTTGTAAGCATGTTTGGAAGAAATAGAAATTACTTAAATAAGATGTGTAATGATAGGTGATGTGAGGTACCATTTAAAATAATTTGGATTCATTACTAGTCCAACTTCAAAAAAACTATTACAAATAAGTCTAAATCATTCATAATTTTATAGGTATAAATTCTCTCTAATGTAATACATTGGGAATATATCAAAAAAATTCCATAATCCTAGTTTATTTTATTTGTAATATATAATTTTATTTTATTTTTTAACATTATTTTTGGTCCATTTTGGGGGGAATAAGTCTAGATTATCTAAAATTATCTTTTGTGAGTGACAGGGAGGAATAAAAATAAGAAGAGGAAGAAATAATGAAATAAAGAATCTTAAAATCAATCATATGAATAGGTTCCAAGCCCAAATTAGAGTTTAAAGTATAATAAAGTAGTCTAAATGTTTAATAAATTATGGATTGGATAGAAATAATGGATAAATACTTTGATTATGAAGGAATACATGAAGACAATAAGGTCAAGTTTGATTGTACTAAGTTGAAGGGACATGCATCTATTTGGTGGGATAGTGTTGAAGATGAAAGAAGGAAAAGAGGTAAAGATAAAATCAAGTCATGGGATAGAATGAAAAATAAACTCAAGTCAACATTCATGCCTATAGACTACCATAGAAACTTGTTCAAAAAACTTCAAAACTTGAAACAAAAAGACATGAGTGTAAAGGACTACACTGAATAATTTTATAAGATTATAATTAGAGTTGGTCATGTAGAAGAAGATATTGAGAAAATAAAAAGGTATATAAATGGATTGATATTTAATATTCAGGATGAAATCAATTTGTTATCTCCAAGATAAGTGAAAGAGGCTTATCAATTTTCTCTCAAGATATAAGATAAGTTGGCTAGAAGACAAACTTAGCAATTTAGAGGAAGAGGTATAAATTTCAAAGATAGAGGACAACAAGGTGGTATAATTCAGTTACAACTTCATAATGAAGAATATAATAGCTCTTAAGGTCAAGATAACACTACAATAAGAGGATATTCATACAGAAGAAGAAGACCATATACAAGAGGCAGATAAAGAATCTTTTGGGGAAAATGTTTCAAATGTAACAGATATGTTGGGCATAAGTCATATAAATGTCCTAAGAATTTATAAATAATCCATTCAAGAACTGAAGGCAATAATCAAGCTTTTCAATTTGAGGAATAAAGTTTAGGATCACCATCACATGTGGAAGAACCTAAAGTGAGAGAGTCGTTATTGATGAAAAAGTATTTCTAAAATCAAATAAAGAAGTGAAGGAACCAATCCAAAAGAATACCTTATTCAAGACTACATTCAAATATAAAGATAAACATTGTAAGATTATCATTGATAGTAGTACTACATATAACTTGGTTTATTCATAAATGGTTAAAATCTAGAATTGAAAATATTGATACATCCTACACCATATAAAGTATCTTGGCTTCAAAAGGGGAATCAAATGCTAGTTAATGACTAATGTCAAGTTTATTTTCATATTGGTAGCTATGAGGATGAAGTACTTTATGATATTATGCCTATGGATGTTTATCATATATTGTTGAGTAGACCTTGAAATTTTGATAGAAGGGATATACATGGAAGTAGTAACACATATACATTGGAGAATGATGGCAATAAGAATACCGTGACACCATTGAAAGATGGTAATAAAATAATTAAAAATAATATTAAGGTGATGATAGTGGGTGGAAAAGAATTATTACGACTAATAAAAGAATATGAGGTTGGTTGTGCATTGATTTCCAAGCCCAAAATAATCATTATAGCCACTAAGTTAACTAATTTACCCTTGAAAATTTAGAATTTGTTAGATGAGTATGTTGATATAGTGGTTGATGAGTTACTTAATGAATTACCATTAATGAGGAACATAAGCCATCGTATGGCTCTCATTATAAGAGCTAATTTACCAAACAAATCAATCTATAAAATGACATCTAAGGAGAATGAACATATCAAAAAGCAAGTACATGAGCTACTAAATAAAGGTTTGATTAGAGAAAGTCTAAGTCCATGTGTTGTACCAATAGTCCTAACTCTTAAGAAAGGTGGAGAATGAAGAATGTGTACAAATTCTAGATCCATCAATAAGATAACTATCAAGTACATGTTTTAATTTCCAAGAATGGATGATCTAATGTATTATTTGAGTGGATCACAATAGTTCTAAAAGATATATTTTAAGAGTGGTTACCATAAAATCAGAATTAGAGAGGGTGATGAGTGGAAAACAACCTTTAAGACTAATGATGGATTGTATGAGTGGATTGTTATGACATTTAGCTTTACCAATGCTCCTGGTACCTTCATGAGACTAATAAATGAGGTGTTAAGGCCATTTACAAAGAAATTTGTTATTATTTACTTGGATGACATTTTGATTTTCAACTAATCAAAGGAGGAACACATCAAACATCTTATGATGGTGTTGAGTAAGTTATATGAAGAGAAATTTTTGATTAACCTCAACAAGTGTACCTTAATTTAAATTGATTTGATTTACTTGGGATTTGTCATTTCTAAAGATGGTTAAAAATGGACCAAGAAAAGGTAAGAGCAATAATAGAGTGGCCTTCTCTAAGAAATGTTTTTAAGGTAAGAAATTTTCATGGATTAACTAGTTTTTATAGAAAACTCATTAGAAACTTTAGTGTTATTTATACACCATTGTTTAAACTATAAAAAGAGACAAGAAGAATTTTCATTGGATTGAATCATATGAGAATAAATTTTATATTTTGAAGAAAAATATAATTGAATAGACTATCTTGGCCTTACCTAAATTTAAAAAATTCTTTCAAGTTGAATGTGATGCTAATGGGTTAGCTGTTAGAGCTATTTTGAGTCAAAAAGGAAGGCCTATTGCTTACTTTAGTGAAAATACAAATGAAGCTAAGAAGAAGTATTCATCCTATGATCAATAATTATATGCCATAATATAAACATTGAAGAAGTGGAGGCACTACTTATTACTTAAGGATTTTGTGATTTACATAAATATTCATGCTTTGTAATTCATCAATATTCAAACTAATTTGAGTTAAAGACACATTTTTTTATAGATGATGGATTTTAACAAGAGCTTGAATCAGTATGGGACACAATTGGAGCCCAGATCCCCATATAATACCATGTGTATACTAAATATTACTAGCTATCTTGAGAATATCCAATAACCATTAACAACCCCTAGAATACAACCAATGACCATAACCGACCTCATATACCTTTTCATAGATTTAAACCTAGGTGGGGATTGAAATAACCAAGCCAATTAACCAACTCACCCACATCTCATTGATGAGTCAAAGACAAGTTAAATGGATAGAATTATTACAAAAAAAATCTTTTTTTCTCAAACATAAGAACGGGCAATCCATTAAGGTAGCCAATGAATTAAGTAGGATAAGTATGATCATACATGAATCTTAAAGTGATTAGTTTGGGATTTGAATCATTAAAAGAGTTTTATGAGGAAGATCTAGATTTTAAGAAAGCATACAAATCTTTTAGGAATCCAACAAGCATGGATAGGATTCTATAGATCGACTATATGATTCAAGAAGGATTATTATTCAAAGGCAAACAACCATGCATACGTAGGGGGTTTATAAGAGATAATTTACTGAAAGAAAAACATAGTGGTAGTTTAGTAGGATAGTTTAGATAAATAAAGACCTTTGATTAATTGAATGCATATTATTATTTTTTTTTAAAGTAAGATAATATCAATAAATTTGTTGGAAGATATAGGATTTCTTAACATGCCAAATGAAAGAATCAAAACATAGGTCTATATCATCCACTACATATTCCAAGCAGGCCATATGATGCAACAAGTATAGATTTTGTATTGGCTTTGCCAAGAACACAACTAGGTAATGATTTAATTTTTTTTTGTCAATATATTTTCAAAAATGGCACACTTCATAGCATTTAAAAAGATAAGTGAGGCTTTTAACATTGATAATCTTTTCTACAAATAAGTGGTAAGTTTACAAGGAATTCCTAGAAGCATTATTTTTGACAGGAATACAAAGTTTGTTGGACATTTTTAGAGAACACTATGGAAGAAGTTGGGAACTACATTAAGTTTAAGTTTAGCGTACCATTCCCAAACTGATGGTCAGATTGAATTTATCAATATAAGCTTTGGGAATTTACTAAGATGTTTGGTAAGTGATTGTTTAAAGCAATGGGATCAAGTGTTAGCCTGAGCTGAATTTACATACAATGATTCACCTAAGAGGAGTACAGGGTTTAGTCTATTTCAGATTATTTATGGGATAAACATAAGAGGTGTTTATGAGCTTAGAGATTTGGGTAAACAAAAGAAGAAGAGTGTTGAAGGTGAAGACTTTGTTACAGCCATGAAAGAACTACATGAACAAGTCAAGAATTAATTGGAGTTGAGTGATAGTAAGTACAAAGAAAATGATGATAAAAGAAGGGAGGGAGTGAACTTTAAGCTAAGATATTTGGTGTTAACACACCTTAGGTAGGAGAGGTTTCCTAAAGGTGATTACAATAAACTAAAATTAAAGAATATTGGACCTTATAAGGTCTTGATAAAATTTTCTACTAATGCCCATGAACTAGAACTCCCATATGATATTGGGATCTCACCTATTTTAAATGCAGCAGACATATATAATTATGGAGCAAAATAAAACACAAAAAAACCAACTAAAGATGATAATGAACAAGTCATTGATTGGGAACAATAGTTACCCAAGGCACATAAAGATGAATAAGAAGTTATTTTTGATAAATAGGTTGTCAAGAGAATCAGAGAGAATAAGTACTTAAAATATGATAGATTTCACTAAGATCTCTTAATAGCGACCACACGATGAATGTCAAATTCTTGTAGAGGTAGAATGAGAGATCTAAAAATAAGAAAATTCCACAAAGGAATTGTTTGAATTGGCCACTTTAAGAAAAAATAAAGTACATATAGGGTGAGATTAGGTCACCAAAAAGGTAAAACCCTAACTCACAATTAGAACCCACTTAAAGGTAAATGACCCCTAATGACTTAATTAACTAATCTAAGTAAGATAAAAAGATGTGTAGGTAAAACCATTAGGTGGGAAAAATCCTACACTAAAAAAATAAGTATTCAAGTGAAATAATCATCCTCTTTAATATTATTCTTTGTTTAATCCATTATAAATAGTTCAATATGGAGCTACCATTGAAGACCTCATGAGCAGGAGCTCATGAATGTTTCTGTACTCAATGAGCCTGATGTAGGAACATTAAATTTTTGGATGTTTTATTTTTTAAAATTTTGGTCTTGAATAGGTTTAATAGGTAATATTTTTTATCTTATAATATTTTCCATGCTTCACCTTGATTTATTTTGATTATTTTGGCTTGTTTTCAAGTTTCTCTCCAAAACTAGAATTTTGAAAATTTTAACTTATGTTGGTTGTTTTTAAAGATTTTATCACCTCCTATTGCATTTTTTGGTCATTATCCTTCATTGAGGGGTCAATTAATGTCCTATGATATATTTTTTGAAGAGTTTAAATGTCTTAACTCATAATTGACCTTTTAAATCTCACTTAAGGTTAAGATTTAGGTTGTTTATGAATTATTAGATAATTAAGAATCTTGAAATGAGGGGGAGAAAGAGTGAGGAGAGATAGGATTATGTGATAAGGAGATAATACCTATAACTCTAAGAATTACAGAAAATAATGAGGAATTTCTAAAAAATAGGGTTTTAGATAGGGTTGTATAACACCTTTTGTACCAAAACAATGAGAGAATGCCTATTTTAAAATCCATTATTCAATTTAAAACTTATATCATTTAAAATTTAATTTTATTATTGAATTGGAATAATTTTTATCACTTTGGAATAACATTCATGGATGTTACAATCTTGAAGAGATAATGTATGTTTTATACAGTCAAGAAAAAAGATTCTGACAGTCAATAAAAGATTATTTTATCACTTTTTAAGATTGATTTGCTATAAAATTAAAGTGCAGAGTGATATATATGTGGGGAAAGTATTTTACAATCAAAAATATTTCAAACTATGTCTTAAAATTTAAATTCCCATTGAATTTAAGCTCTTGGCTAGTACATAATCATGAAACCCTGAACGAGGGTTTTGAAGCACTAAAATCATTATAACTCAAAAGTGAACCAATAAAAAATCATGAAATTTTATGAAGAGGTGTGTTAGGATGTTTATGAATTTTTTAAAGTGTTTTAAATGTTTTTTCAAATTTCTCTATTTGTAGGCCTAATACAAGGCCTAAAAACCATGTTTTCTCATTTTCTTGCATTTTCAAGTTGAATCAAAGGTATAACTCAACATGGTGGATTGAAATAACAAATAATGAATAAAAAATATATATTTAAAGATAAAAATTCCTTAATTATTAAAATCTCTCTCTCAAAAAAGTTTTAATCCTAATATTTCTTAACCCCTACATCATTTACTATTATGCCTCAGGGAGAGGTTTAGACCCAATGGTTACAACAATCCACATCTCTATATAATAAGGTTTTAAATTTGTAAAATTATATAAAGTGAATATGTGGACAACCTATTGGCAAATGATCATTCTAATTTAAACTATTTAAGATTCTATGAAGTATTGGTGAGAAAATTTGAGAAGATAAAAAGAATTGTATTATGTCAATTTGAGTTTCTCATTAATGAATAATCTACATGGGATTTTTACCTCTATGTAAGGTTTCCCACTCACATATGGTGTTCATCTCTGTGTATGTCTTTTATATTAATTTCATGTATATATCTTGAGCATATGAATTATTTTATGTTTTTTAGCAAAACACCTACAAAGGCATGATATTCAATGTGACAACCTCATTGATGTTGCATATCTTGATGTGGTAATCATCAACTAAGGTACCAATGTAGAGTGAAAATATAACCCTCTATTCTAGAATGTAAGGATATAAAAATTAGGTAGGGTCAAAGGATAAGGTATGTAGTCAATGATAATTGATGATGTCTAAGTTGAAGAATACCTCAACATCATCCTATAGTGGTACCCCACTTGAGAGACCAAGCTGATCAAAGATGAGGCCATTTTGATTTGAGCAAAGGAAAATAAGGTACAAAATGGAGATCCCAAAAAAGATTAAGTATGTTTCCATCTTGGGGAGGGATATTATGCTAAAATTCAAACCTAATTTTGGGATTCCCTACCCTCATGAGTAGGCTTAAGAGACTTGTTTTTCTAGCCTTTCTAATGGGTTTGGTTACCTGACCCAAACACTTGTTGAAAAAACACTCTTTACAAGTATAGGCCATGTTAATAGCAATAGTAACCTTGCTACTATCACAATTGGCCTTTCCTTTTGGGTAAATAGGGGAAGAAGCCAAAATAGGTAGAAGAGTGAGAAGTAGAGTGATGAACCTTAGCCTTGAATTTATTCTTATTCTTTTGTTATTCCTCAACTCACTTGAAATGTAGATCCATTAATTCAAATGAGACACTGTAGCTTAGTATATGGGTAAGAAGTAAACACCTATTAGGTTGAGGGATACTAGAATCCATTTGGGGTCTATGGTAGCTATTGAGTTTATCAAATTACACCAGTCCAAAGATCAGATTGCAGGACCAAGTAAGAGATAACAAGATCAAGCTCACAAAATTATAAGTATCTCTAACTAATATAAAAATAAAATTCAACCAACCAAAGAAAAGAAATAATTCACTTCAAATAAAAAATAAAAACTAACTAAGCAATAATTTTTAGAGTGAAATGATGATTCAAAAACATGCAAACTGAGGAAATTAAAGATGATTTTATCAAAAAAGATATTTTTGAAAGGGAGTGTGAATGCATTTCAAAATCCATACTAAATTCTTATCAAAATAGAGATAAACATAGCATGTAATCTCTACCATAGTAATAATACTACAACTAATCATATGATTGATGTCACTTTGTAATTAAAGTTCCTTCAAATCATGCTGAGTCAAAAATCCAAGAAACCACCAATAGAGAACCTAGGCTTGATCTGATCAGAAGAAGAAAGAGCTGTCAAGTGAGATCAATTCAATCTATTGCTAAGAGAGAGTGAGGTAGGGACAAGTAAAATATATGATGGCCAATATAGGTATATAAATTAGGTACAATGCTAAATAATGAAGTATAAGATCCGATGCAACAAGGGCAAAAATAAATGAGGAGAAAGTGAATCAATCAAGTTTGACCAGCTAGTGAATATATGAATTTCTAAGGGGAAATTTTGAGAGAGATAAAGAATCATGTAAAATGGAGGGCAGATGTGGGGGAATTTAAAATTGAAATAGGGTTAAAAATGGTTGATCACACTTGAAAATATTTATTTCTAGCTATTGTGTAATTGATAAGAATGAAAATGTGCACTTTTCAGTAAGTTGCAGCCTAGGTCGTGGTTTAACCATGTAAGAAAATGGGTGGCCTAAGCCATTCATTCTACTAAGAATCAATTACCTAGGCCATTAATGTGCATGCATGATTCAAATAGGTGTCAAAATGGATCATCCATGGAGTAGGGAGGCCTAGAAGGGGTGAAATATAGGGAAACCAAACTCTCCCTAGAAGATTGTTTGTGATCAAAATGGTCTCTCAATGACCAGGTGACAAACATAATAAGCAGATGACAAATCACAAGGAGTAGGGTGAGAGGAATCATGATTATAATACTTACATTAGGGAATTTTTTCACACTTATTAGGTTATATATTTATATAATGGTCCATTATCATAGTCAACAATTACACATGAATTTTTCTTGATTACACATTCTAGAGAGCCATTTCATATGGATATTCTAATTTTATATATTGGATGATGACATTGATTGACTATGTGAACTAATAATACTAGCTTTGTGTGTGTTTAATGTTGATGATTATTAAATTATGTGATCATTCATGTGTGTTATTCTACATTATTTATGTCAGGTCATACCATACAAGAGTCATGTTAGAGGACCCTCTAGTTTATGTCATGGCCATGTTGTGTCTATGTCTAGTCAGATTCATGTTGTGTTTTGAGTGCTTTCATGCTTCATAATCATGATAATGTGTGTGTCTTTGAATACATATATGACTATTGATAAGCTTAGTGTTGTGATTTTTATCAGACATGATTTTATTTTGTGTGATTATATGATTTATATATTATGATTCTTATTACTACACACCTAATTGATCAATCTACTTGACATAAATGTGTACATGGCCATTAACTTAGATTATATGTTTCATACATACTTGAAAGATATATTATTAATATGATAACATATATTATTATTTTTGTATATATGATTTATATGATTATATTTTTATATATAACACATGACACACATGTCATAACCCTCAAAAAATAAAGCCAACAATAAAGTTTTCTTTCATGATAATGAAGTCCAAATTTCAACAATAAGCCAGTCAACTAAGAACATTGATTAGAGATAATTCATTAATAGGTCTTAATGAAGGAAATATATTATGAGTATGAATGCTTGTACACACATTCTAATAAATGATTCCAAGTGTACACCATACCATTATGAGCTTTAATTTTTATGATAGGGCAACCTTAGAAGATTGTATGTAACCCTTTAATGATACTATTGATCACTTTCAGGCTAATGATGAAATCGTGATATTCATTATAAAAGTTTTACTACATATCTAAACATTAGATTTTAATGTTACTATGAAACCAAGTTTATAATTTTTTCTAAAGAGGTAATGAAGATAGGAAATTTAATTCTTTCACTATTCATTATAATTTTTAGCAAGAGGTTACTTATAATCATAATGAATTAAAATTATAATTTTTTTCTCAAACAAGAAGACATCATCCTCTTAAATGCTAGGTCATATTTTGAGTAGAGATGTTATGTAACCATTTTAACATAACAAATGAAACACAATTAAATTTTGAACTCTATGTTAGTGAATTCCACATGGAAAACACTTATTCTTTACAATGATCACTAGGCAAGTTTGTATTGAGTCTTTTACCAAGGTCCAAAACCCAATGTTGTTTCCACCTTCACCCTGTCATTCATCATTCTTAATTATAAATAGATATGATAAAAATTATAATCAGCTAAGAATAATTAATAACCACTATACATCTAGTTTAATGTATCTAAATAAAGTAATTATAATTCTATATGTGCATGGATATCATGCCTTTTAAATACATTAGTCACTACTTAACCAATGATGTTATATTTTAAACCATGATTATACTCATACACCCATGCATCCATATAGACCACAACTGATCAAATTCCAATTTATATGTATAATGAAGAATGAAGGTGTAACATTTAGAGTAAAAGGTAGCATAATAAAGATAATAACATTTTATGACTCTTAATTTGTAGTAGAATGATTTAATATTAATCATATCAAAATGTAAGATATTTCATAGTCAATTTGAATAAAATAAGATCACACATCAATCTTAACTTAAAATTGAAATTATTGACAAGGAGCAAATTCCATAATTAAAGGATTAAGAACCATTTACACTATTGAAGTAAAGGATCTATCATATAGTTATTTGTATCTTTAAACACTTAAACACGTTGGGAGTAGAACATGGCTACGAAAATCATAGTGTAATTAGTGGGCACATGTGTTAATCACACCATTTTGTCTTTTGTATCTCTTTTTATATGTATTTTACAATTGAAAGCATACTAATAGTCTTTAGAATGTGAAGAGTATTTCCTTTGAATGTAATAAAAGGATGGAATATGAAGCGATAATGCCTTGTAAAACTCTATATATAACACTCAATTGTATTATAAAATGGTTCCAATGTGATAGAGATTAATGTGAAGTTATAAAATGGTTTCTCTTGAAGTGCCTTGTATCATTATTTAGTGTGTAGTGAATGCTCTATTTTCTTGAATCTGTTAATCATATATATTATTCTCCACATTCTATACCTATTAACTATGTTTTTTATGCATAAATATAGCTACTTTCACTTTTGAATGGTTTGTTTCAGTTTAAATTGTTATATGTTTTATAATTCTATCTCACTTCATATAACTATCTCGTATTAACATGTTTTGATTAGTTTTCTAAAAACCTCTACTAGCAATGGTGCAGTGAGCGTTGATGAGTTAAACATTTTGTGATGGATATCGGGGTAGAGAGATGGCTAGATGAAAGAATTCATAACTTTATGAAAAAAGAAGAAGAAATAATAGGAAAGACTATAAAAAAAGTTATTCAAGAACATAGACATGGAGAAATATAATTTGGAGTACTATTATTTTTTTCCTAATAGTTATGCGGTTACCCAGATTGGAGTACTACTATTTATAACCTAGAAGGACAAAATTTATAGTTTGAGTGGAATAAAAACTAGATAGCCTGTGAGCTTTACATAATAATTAGACTTGTGCAATATATCACTAGACAAAAACTACCATCGACAATTACATCACATAATTTTATGTGCAAGGATATCTAGCTTTTGAAGTTATGTAGGACCTATTTGTGAGGGGCATCTGAGGAAAGTTTCTTCAGTGACTACCTACTCTTATCAAGATGTTGGTAATTGAAAAGTCCATAGTGCCTACCCTTACCAGCATGGAGTAGTCACTTCATGCATTATGGGGGTGTTTGTGATGTAGGATTGAATGATGTAGAGCTAAAAAAAGGAACATGAACATGAATCCAAAATATGGAGGATGCAAAGAAGTAGAGTGAGAAGAAAATTATGCCATTAGAAAGAGAATTGTGACAACAAAGAAGGTGGAATAAATAAGATAACCTAAATTTAACTATAAAAAGGAGTATGATTAAAATAGAGGATGTAGAAGAGAGGGGAGCCCAAAGAGGCTACAAAATTTACAAAAATTAGAGAGTTAAAAGAATATGCAAAGTGAGGAATGGAAGGGCTTAAGAAAGAAGAAGATAGAGATTAATATAGAGGGGATATGTAATAGAGCGAGGATAAAGAGGAAAGTAGATTAACACTATAGAAATTAGAGGAAGAGGTAGATTGAAGTTAAAATGGAGGATATTATTTGGACTAAGGAAAAAATATTCTTTAAAGGAAGTTATGCATAATTTTTGGAAAATCTTAGGTTCAAGATCATAGATAGAAGAAGTTGAATAAATAGATCATTCATCTCAAAAGTATGCATTCCCTAAACCAAATTTATCTTTAACAAAAGAAAAATAAATGCAAAGGTTAAGATAAGAGGAAATTAGTTTGAATTATTTATAGATAAATTTGGAAAACTTAGTGTAGAAACTAAGCATATAATAGATAAGAAGAGGTTAGAAGAGGTTGGGTTCTATTTCACAACTAGTTTTAAGACACTCATAAGAACTAGTTCATAAAATCTAGTAGTAGTAGCTACAAGTACACAAAGCATGGAATTGAATGTAAGAATGCTTATTACTTTAACGCCATATGATGGGTCTTCTAACCCTGAATAATATTTGTTAACCCGTGATATGAAATTGTAGGATAAGGGAGTGACCACTAAAGATGCAAAGAAATTCAAACTCATAGGAGCCTTAACAAGTCAATCTCTAGAGTTAATTTATAAAATAGATGTTAATTCCATACATCTTCAATAATTTAAGGACTAATTGATTTCATAATTCAAGATGAAGAAGTGCTCAAGTCAAACCATTTAGTATCTTAAGGAGATCTAACAACAAAGCAAAGAATCGATATGGGAGTACGAATGCATATTTTTAGATGTAATGAACAAAGTCAATTTTATCTTAAAAGATAAATATAAGTCTTATTGGTTTATGGAGAGACTGTGATCAAATATTAGGTTTTACATTATGTATTCATAGTTCTTGACTAATGTTGGCACATGAAAAACTACACTTTATGTAGAAGATATTGAGGATTATGGAGATTCCCCATCAACTAGTTCTAAAATTTAGATGAAAAATAGATGATTTTTTCAAGAAGATGGATGAACTTCATGAGAGAAATAAACTCAAGTTAGGTCTATCATGTATGGAGTGTGGTAAGGAAGGACATATTAGGAATTATTGTCTTGAAATCAAAACTAAATTCTGTGACATATGCAAAGTAGTAGGACATGCAACATCAAAGTGTCATCTACTACAATAGTACTTTCAAAACCCACATGGCCTATACTGTATTTTTTTAAGTTGACTAATCATGATGATAAGAGTTACCATGATCTATAAAAACTAAAATCAGACATCATCAATAATAATGTCTTCATAGTTACAACATAATAGATACCTACTATAAAGCATGGAATTCCAGGCCCAAAGGTAGAAACGTTTAGAAAAACATAAGGTGGTCCTAGGTGGATGCATTCATTGCCACAATATCAACCATAGGGTCTAGAAAAATGTCATCTTCCCAATATCTTCCAGTCATCATGGAGCACTATGATTCCTTAGTCACAACAAACAAATTAGGTTCCATCATCTCCTCAGTGGTAGTATGGTAGATATGATGTGAAACCAATCATCAGAGGGATTTTATGGCAAACAATCGTAAGGTTTAGGTTTCGAATAAAATAGAGGATACAGAGAGGGTACTATGGTGGATACTAAGGAGGTCAAAATAATGATGACTAATAATTTTTCCAACCAATTCAGTGTTATCTATGTGATGAATATAATCACTTTGCATAAAACTAACTAACTAATCCTCAAAGGCAAATGTACTCCATCTATTGTAGAGTTTAAGGACAACATAATACTCCATCTACTTTTAATTTTTAGAAAATTAGAGGAATGAAAAATCTATGTGAAATGTAAATATTATAAATTTATGCCCTAGGGATAATGCATTCATGTAAATTATCATAAGGAAATAATAAGCAAAGCAAGGATTACCTCCTTTAGAAATGCCATAGGATTAAAGAATCAGGAACATTAAATATGATAAGTATCCAGACACTATAAGGTAAAAAGGATTGACGTATCAAGTATCCCAAGTTTTTTATAATATATAATAATAGGTTGTGTTAGAGGGTGATGTTGTAGTCATTGATGCATAAATATATGAGAAAATTATCTACATAATGGTACAATAAGGAGTAATGACTAGATTGAATGACTTTTAAAACTTTAATCACTTTGAGAAATGAATATATCTCATAAAATATTAAAAATCTCTTGCATAACTTTATGAAGTGTGCATAATGAGGTTAGTAGTATACTAACAAGGTTGTTTAGTTTGTAAAACTAAGAAGCCCTGAGATGTTTATTCTCATATGTATATTGAGTTGGGAGGATGTGCAGTACCCAACACTATATTTGATTTTAAAAGAACTATGAATATGATTATGTGGTCTACATTGAAATCTAATGGATGACTAACACTTAGATATAACTAAATCACACTAAGCCTCACAAAATATGATAGGGTAGAGCTTATTGGTCAACTAGAAGATGTAGAAATTAAAGTGTTTGATCTAATTTTTCTATGAGATTTTAAAGTGATTGGCATGAAGACTGATGAAATACACTACCTTGAATTAATTGGTAAGAAGTGAACTTATGATGGTAATATTACCATTAATATAGTGCATAATCAATTAAAAGCACACCAAGGGGATAAAATCATTATTATACCCTTGAATAAAGTAGATCACAAGCCATACATAATACCTAAACATTTGAATTCATTGTATGTATATGGGGATAATAGTTTGTTCAAGGTGAGCATTGAATCTAAACCTAGTGCCCTTCGAGCTATAGAATGTAAATTTTATCATCTAGAAACATAACCACAATAGTAGTTGTAAATAAATAAATAATTTACATACAATCTGTTGATCAAAAAGGCAAAAATTTTATAGTTTTAAATGGATGAATGAAGGTCACCTTCTATGTGATCACTAACTAGGTCAGAAGTGGATTTTGTGTATAAAGTAGGTGTAATAGATATGGACTACACCAAGCCAATGATTAAAGGCCTTTTACCATGGGAGACTACATACTTAATTAGTGGTGAATTAGACACTTACATGTTGAATTAGTCAAGGGGAGATCATGAGGTACACTTAATGTGCATGGTTTTTTCCATAAAATGTCAACTGCCTCAATACTTTACAACAAAGGACTTGAATCAATTTATCCTAAGGTTCAAACGTCATGTGCCAAACATAGATATAATGGTGAGTGCACTAAATTTTTCACTAAAACAAGTTGATACAACCTGGTGAGCACTTCATAGAATCAAATAGTTACAATTGGACAAGGCCTACGAACTAAATGAGCTCATTTTTCAGCTACTTCCTACTATAACAAAATAATGGCCATTTTTACAAGAAGGATAATGTTCCAAGATGCATGAGTATAAGTGTGTCTATGCATGGTTTTCAAAGGGTGTATAACCCAAGTATTATGTGCATTTTTTAGATATACTTTGGCAACACTCCGAACAACCTGGTACATCCACCAAGAGTACAGAAATATGAAAAAAAGAATTGGCCCCAGGTATAATAATATTTCATTTAGAATTTTTTCTTTGAGGATGAAAATAATCTAGTGCATAATGCTCTAAAGAAGTTGAAAATATTATTTTGTCATGGGAAAGTATAATATTTAAGTACTATGATAGATTCATCATAGTAAGAAGTAGCCAGATATTTGAATGAAGTTATCCAAAATTTCAAAGCAAGCAAATAGGAGCAGACTTTCATCAAATCATACAATAAGATCATATATGATGAGGAATTAATAGATTCAAGTGATAGTGACAAGGACCTAGATTTTTAGGGCTTATTTGAACCAGAGTGATAAACATAGCCACCAACATAACATCATAGAAGAAATTGAAAATGTAAAACTATGAATATAAATTTTCCTAAATAAGAAGGATATAGAACCCTACAAGATTTTATTACTAGTGAATATAATAATATATATCAAGATACATTGAAGAAACATGTTGAGAACATCAAGACATAACTTGTGCCTAAGCTTGTGACTATAGGAGATTACTAGATTCAGACTAAGCTTTCTGAAGGGTTGCAACTACTTTAATATTATTAGGATCTCTTTCGAACCAAATTTACAAAGGTAAAGGGTGTATATCAATCAATGGGAAAAATGTACATCAAACTAAAATAATAAGTAAGACCTGTGAAAAAGTGCCAAAATAACTAAATCCCAACATGAAGCTGAAAGTAAAGGGTAAACAAAATTGGATGTAAGAAGCATGCATCATCTATCTAGTGGAGAAGGATGATTGGGTCAGTCCAATGGTAGTATAACCTAATAATTTAGGGAAAATTAGAGTTTTCAGAGACTACCATGCATTAAATGATTCTTGTATCAATGATCCATTTCTTATACCTTTTTATAGATGAAGTTTTGGAATCGATCGTAGGACATAAATTCTATTCTTTCATGGATGGATTCAATGTGTATGACCAAATACAAATCACAAAAGAGGACCAAGACAAAACAAATTTTACAATATAATGGGGTTATTTTTCATATAAGGTAATTATATTTAGTTTTAATAATGTTCCAACTATCTTTTCTAGGGTTGTTATCACTACCTTTAAGGATCTTATTCATGATTTACTAAAGTTCTACTTAAATGATTAGGTTGTATTTTCTTTTTTCAAAGAGCACATATTTAGATTTTGACTTATGTTAAAACATTTTTAACACTACACATTGCATTGAATTTGAAAAAATGTTAGTTTTTAACACCCTTCAATGTCTTATTATGGCATGTAGTGTGAAATGATGGGAAATTGGTGGATCAATCCAAAATCATAGTAATCATGGGAATGCCACCACCTATAATATCAACAAAAGTAAGATCTTTATTATGCCATTTTTGATACTATAGAAAATTCATAGGATATGTAGCTATATCTATGCCCATGGAGAATATACTATGCAAATATACACAATTTTAATGGATAAATGAGTGTCAATTAGAATTTGTGCATCTAAAGCAAACATTAGTTACAACTCCCATATTGGTTTTTATTGACTAGATTAAACCTTTTCATGTTCATGTGGATGATTTAAGAACTATGGTAGGAGCTATGTTAGCATAATTAGGGGATGGAATATTGGATCATCCAATCAATATCACAATCATGAAACTACCAAATGTAAAAAATAAATATACAACTACAAAGAGGGAAGCTTTAGCAATGGTGTTTGCACTTCAAAAAGTCAGAGATTACTTACTAGCTATGACATTTGAGTTCTTTAAAAATTACTAGGCCCTATAATATCTGGTAAATAAGCCCATGTTAGGTATAAGAATATCTAGGTATCTCATGATTTTTAAATAATTTTAGTTTAAAATTAATGCTAATCCTAAAAGGGAAACTTTTAGATCAAACCATTTGAGCAAGATATGTAATGCGAAAGAACGTGAGGAACTCAATATGAATCACCAGATGCAAATTTGGAGGACATAGATTTTTTTGGAATAAGTAATATTCCCTATGCACTCTTTTTAAAGGGACAAAAAGTATTTTATTATCATATCTATCCTTTTCAACATCATTAATGGGTTTTTGTATAAAATGGGGAAAGATGGTGTACTGTGTAGAGTGGATTCAGATCATGAACAACCAATAATTATTGAGGAGACACATCAAGGAATCATAGGTGGTCATTTCATAGGTTAATATAATGTAATTAAAATAATACAAAGTGGTCTATGGTGGCCTACTCTATTTTAATATGCAAATTGAGTAGTGAAATACTGTGACATTTGCCAAAGGATGGTTAAGCTTAATCAAAGAGATGGAATGCCATTGAATTTGATGTTAGAAGGTAATTCATTTTTATAATGAGGAATTAAATTTATAGGGCCATTTAATATACCTAATAATTTTATTCATGCATGATACATCATTATTGTGACATAATACTTCACCTAATAGATAGAAGCTGCTACGACACCAAGCTCTAGTGCTAAAGATGCAGCCAAGTTCCTATATGAAAATATCATAACTAGGTTTGGATGTCCTTTGAAATTAGTAAATTATAGAGGCACACATTTTAAAAATAACACAATAAATACCCTTACTGAGGATTTCATGATATTTCACCATAAAAACACAACATATCATCCATATGTAAATATACAAATAAAGGTATCAAATAAAATCCTTGCTAAGATGTTAAAAAAAATGCAATACCCAAAGAAATGATTGGGATTTTGGAATATAAATGAATAAGAGGGGGGGTGGGTGGCTGGGAGGGTGGGGTGGGGTGAATCATTCTTCAAAAAACTTACTTATCAATTCCACCGAAGTAAACATGAACCATTCAAACAAGCATATAGATCTAGCAAGCATAAACAACTATCCACATAAGCATGAAGCATAAGAACACATCACATATGTGTAAAACCCTAAAGAGTAATAAAATACACTAATATATAAAAATTTAATAAATTCATATAATACAAACACCAAATTTAGTGAAGCACCAACTCCACATAGATAACCAACCCTAACTAGCTAAGCACCAACTCAGCTTGGCTATACCAAGCACCAACTTGCAAGGAGGCACCAACCCCTAGATGAATTAGCACCAACTCAGTAATTTGAAAAATTTTATCAACTTAATAACACCTTTTTTCTCATATAATATATTATTGTCTCCTTCTTTATCTCTTCACACACTTCTATCCCTCTCAAATTGGCCTCTAACCTTCTTCGCTCAACTAAACCTCTTCTTGACTTGATTAGGTCATATGACCTTGATCCTCATATCCATAGACTCTATAAAATATTAATAATAGATGCCATAAATTTATATTATGTTATACAAGACCTCCTTATACTTTTCAATATGTTATTTTGTTTGCTTACTCTCTTCACATACATAAATAGAACTAAAACCGCCTTGTATTTAAACAAGCCTCTTATTCATATCCTTCTTGGTTAGCCAAATAACCTTAAAATATTAGGTCAGACATGGAATATATAATAACATATTATAAACATGAATAAAATTTTATTTTATTCCCTTTAGGTCTGGCATACCTCAATTAGGCCTTATTACATCTTTAGGTCTCATGGAGACCTAATCTCATTAGGTCTACTTTAGGACACGTTACACTTTGTCTTTATTGGAAAACATTAAAAAATATCACACAATAGGAAAATATAATATGAAAATAAAATATACCCATGATAATCTCATATATGATTCACAACATTTTTTAGCTCCAACCACCACTTGAAGCACACCATTAGTATTGTTCATAATTAAGCATATGCATACCTAGAAAGTATGTCTTAAACTATTGAAGATAAAAACCAATTAGATAAAAAAAACATGGAAAAAATCACATATTAATATAACTCATGACCTTAGGGTCATCAAAAAATTCATTATATACTCAAACTTATTGTATACAGGCTCAAACTCTTCTCTGCAAAATGCTCATTTTGAACTACTAACTAGCCTCAAAACACAATCATGAAAAATTGAATTTCTAAAACATAAAAAACACACTCAATGAATTCAAATGCATGAAAATTATCCTAATAACAACCTATAACAAAAATATCATAATCTATAATGGAAATTATTAGTCTTGTAGACCAATTTGTTAACCTCTCTCACAGACCTTACTTAGCCAATCAAGCCATTTTAGCTTCAACATTTTCACTAATTTAAATAAATAAAAAACTTTATATAAAGTATGTAATACAATAAAAGTATAAAAAAACAACATCATGTGCATTATAAACTTCAACTCAGGGCTTAGATCCTCAAACTCATCATTATAACTTGCTTACCTAGAATTGCTAGTTTGCCTTGAAGCATAGTCATGGTGACAATGACCTTAAACACTTGTCTGACCATTTACATAGACTCTTTATTAATGTATATTATCCTATTATATAATTATGAAACTCTAAAATATAAATATACTATGGTTAATTGGAAATATTGGTCTTGCAGACCAATCTCACAGTCTTGTACCTCACTGTCTCATCTGAACCAGACAAGTCAACTTATGAGAAACATTTTCATCATATAAAATGACCTAAAAAACTTATATATAACATTAAAATGTATTAAAATTCTTTAAAAATGTGTCCATTTAGTTGGATTCATCCCTATTCCATGATATTACATCCTTAATCAACTTCTCATTTATGCCGAGATTTCTCACTATTTGCACCATTAGGCATGTTAACGATAGGTTGTATTGGATGACCAATTTAACACATTTTAGGTATATAAACTATATATAAACCACCATATATATCAAATAAAATTCTCAACCTTTGTACTCCATTAGTTTATCAACTTTAACTTGGTCAACTCTGACTGTTATAACAAATCTCTGAGAAATGAGGCCTTTCCTATAGGGTCCATTCACTCACTTAACAAAAAAATCATACTTAAATATTATAGGGAGATTTTAATACATGATTAAATATTTTTTATAGTCATTTGAGACCATTCTAGTATATTTTGAAGAAGATCTTTCACATCAGGTTAGTGTTAGGGTTTTAGAGAAGGTTAATACTATTTTTGGTGTTAATGATTGTTCATAAAGGATTGCCCCTCATTTACAAAAATAATGAGTATAAATTTGATATAGTAACCTTACTAATATAAAATTAATATCTTAGGTTCCCATGTAGAATTTACACATGCCAGTGAACACTTTAAAGTCCTTAGGTTGATAACCCTTCATTATGTGCACACAAGAGACCTTAAAACACCTTTTCAAGCCTAAACCTTCAAAATTTTATCTCAAACTTTATAAAAACACCTAAGAAAATATATCACACCACTAAAAATTATCACATGCTCATTCTTATCTTGAAATATGAATCTCATACCTCATTTGGCCACCATCTCTCTCCTTGCTTGCTTAGACCTTGACTTGTAAACCTCATTAGGCCTTAAAAATAACCTTCATGCCTCTTTCCATGCACTCTCCACATAATTATCAAACTCAAGAAACATATATCATGATAAAATACTACTTTACATCCTTCAAAGGCCTTGACAACACCTCATGACATCTTATTAGATCAGGTAGGGTTTAGAATTAGTGTAGTTGTAGACTTGGACTTAAGGTCTTACCCCTATAGGCTCACATTGAAACTATATTGAGTGATCCAATGATTCATATACATTATAAATAAACCTTATATATGTTATTATTCATTTGTGCATCCATCTCACTAGGCCGCCATGCTCAAAACTTCTCACTAGGATTTTACAAGTTATGACGAGTACCATGACTAGGCTTCTCAAGCACTTGAATCTTGACAACTAATGTTGAAAAACTTATGAAAGTACATATAATTATATTTCATGATCACATAGTGATAAAAAACCTCTCATATGCTTGTGTTTACTTACTTCACCAAGCTTCACTATGCACACCTTCTCACAAAGTGTAGACTAGGCTTCTCAAGACACCTTGTACTCAAGAACTAGTACTCAAACATGCTTTACTTGACCTGAACCTTGACTCACAATAATAATTAGGTTTCCTTAAAATTCTCTCCCAATATAGATACATTAGGTTTCTTTCAAATTCTCTTTTGTCACATGGCTTCCTTGTCATGTCAAGCACATAAGATCATACCTCACACACCACTCACCATGCATCTTTACCAAATGCACCTTGAAATTGATGGCATCAACCTTGATGTCAATTATAAAATTTCTCAACAAACTACCCCTTTATCGTTTTTGGAAAAATATTCTTTAATCTAATCACTCTCATCTCCTCCAATCTAGTCAAACTCCCTTCTTAAACTTTCTTCCACTTTGACATTAATGTTGAAGGGTCTTCCACAAAATGCCATCTAGAACCACACCTTCTTGCAAGATGAGATCAACATACAGAATATGAAACATTATTCATGCATACCTCCTTTAAATTAATAGAGATTATAAGTCCACTTCTCAACATAAATCAAGCTCAGTCAACAACCTGAATAGCTCCATCTTAAACCAAGCATCCATCATGTTTGTACTGACTGAATAGTGTCTCCATGAATCCTAATGGAGTCACCTCTTTCCATAGAGAACTAAAAAACCACAAGTTTAGAATATTCCTAGATCTCCATGCTCTCACAAGATTTAATATCCTTTAGTATCCTTTTAGGCTTTATTGGCAATATAGGCTTGACCTTTTCATACTTTATTTAATCATCAATGTGAGATGATAACATACATTCCTAACTTGATTACACATTTAAAGTATGTTCTATCATAGAAAATATTAAACTTGAGCTTGTAGATTGATCATGACTCATCTTTACTATCTTTGGTTTCCATATAGTCATTTGCCTTCTTTCTTACACTCTAGGGGATTTAAACCTCTTATTTTGACTTGATGACCTTCTAACTCTATTAGGACAAAATATTGAAATGTGTTCTGCATTATGAAAATTGTATAAAACCACCTTATAGATACCTTTTAATTGATGTGAAATTTCACTCCTTACATATTCCCATGAGTAATCATTCTTGGAGGGTCTTATACACTCTCTTACTCTATGACCAAACTGACTGCATACAAAATAGTAACCATTAAATGAAGTAGCATACCTCATAGCATTAGGTTGTTTGATAGGTCTTTTCATGTTGACCTTATTATCTTCAATAACCTTCTCCTTGACTTGAGCTACCTCCTTTTGGTCTTCTTTGAAACCAAGACCTGTCTTATCACTTATAGATTTTTGAATTCTCAAGATATCATCTAGAGCCTCAGTGCTCTTTTCAAACTTCACAAAGGTATTCACCTTGATATATGTTTGATCTAACTTAGATTTCAAGGATTTCAATTTAGTTTCATACCTATTGTAATCTTCCTCTTTATACTTTAGGCTTGTAGTGACTATCTTCATATGTGCTTCAATTTGATTGATGATCTCATCATACTCCTTAGAAATGTTAATCAGTCTCTCCTCAAACAAGCCAATTTGCTCCTCATAGTCCTTACATAATGATATTAGTTTGTGATTCTTTATTCTTTGTAACTTCAACTCCTCTAGTTCACTCACTAATTCTGCCTCAAGGTTCACTTTAGCTTTTTTCTTCATCTAATTCTACATCAACCATAAGGCCTTTCCCATTTGATTAGCCCTCATTGTCTATTTCTATGGCCATGAATAAGGTTTCATTATTGTCATGTTCATATTCATTATTATCATCATCACTATCATATGTGTTTGTGTCACTTAAATTAGATGAGTTATCTTCTTTGGTATAGAAACTTTTCTTATTTTTGAATGACCTTTTCCTACCTTAATACTTATTGAAATCTTTCTTGTTCTTGTTAAGCTTATAGACCTTCCTATCATCTCCATGATGTTCATCATGTTCTTCATTATGCTTATTTTTATCCTTGTTAGGACACTTGGATGCAAAGTTACTAATGTTACCATAGTTGAAACATTTGAAAGGCAACTTACCCTTATACTCACCAGATCCAAACCTCAATTTATTTGAAAACATGGCTATCAATTGATCATCATCAACATCTAAACATTCCTCATCCTTTAACTTCTTAGATTTTGACTTATTCTCAACTTTTAAAGTTGATTCCTTCTTTTTAGGTCTTCCTTAATTTGTTCTCATCTCATAGGTAGTCAAGATGCTATGAAGCCCATCCATTTAAAGCTTGTCCAAATATTGCATCTCTACCATTGTAGACACCTTAGAGTCAAACTTAAGATTTAGTGATCTCAATAAATTTTTAAAAACTATAGATTTTTTTCAGTTCTTCTCCTAATAATCTAATGATATTCATAACTTCATCAACCTTCAATAGGTAAGATGTAATTATTTCATCTTCATTCATCTTTAAACTTTCAAACTATCTTCGATGGGTCTATAACTTGGCCATATTCACCTTGGTGTCTCCTTCATAGATATTCTTTAATTTGTCCCATATTTATTTGTCTAATAAATATTTCATCATATTCACAAGATTTTCCTCTAATAGGCCACAAATAATGGCATTCATTGCCTTGGAGTTGTTTTCACTAGCCTTCTTACTTATTGCATTAGTTGGTGAAATAGAAGGAATACTAAAACCATCCACAAATAACTACCAAATATCATGAAATTGAGACATAAAATATATATTATTCCTAATGTTTCAAAATTCATAATTAGATCCACTAAATAATGAAGCCTTACTGGTCAAAAAACCACCTTAAGCTTGCTTACTAGCCATCCTTGATTCTAGGATCTCCTTTAGGTTTTTTAGACCTACATCAAAGGACCAGGATCTAATAAAAAATGTTGTAATAAAAATGACTGATATGGGGGAGGGTGAAATAGTCTTAAAAAAACTTACTTATCAATTCCACTAAAGTAAACACGAACCGTTAAAATAAACATATAGACCTAGTAAGCATAAATAACTATCCACAAAAGTATGAAGCACAAGAACACATCACATATATGGGAAAACCTGAAGGGGAATAAAACCCAATGATATATACAAATGGAATATATTCCTATAATATAAACATCAAATTTATTGAAGCACCAAATCCACATAGAAAACCAACCCCAACTAGCTAAGCACTAACTCGACTAGACTTTAACAAGCACCAACTTGCAATGAACACCAACCCCCTAAATGAGTCAACACTAACTCAATCACTTGAAAACTTTAATAAAATTTATAACAAATTTTTTATCATATAATATATTATTATCTCCTTCTTCATCTCTTTACACACTTCTATCCCTCTCAAACTGGCCTCTAGCCTTCTTTGCTTAACTAGCCCTCTTCTTGACTTGATTAGGTCATATGACCTTGATCCTCATATCTAGAACCTCTATAAAATATTCACTTAATCTCTACCATAAATTTATATGATGGTATATAATACCTAATTATACTCTTCAATATGTTATATTATTCGTTTAATCTCTTCACATACACAAATAGGCCTAAAACTACCTTATATTTATACAAGCCTCTTGCTCATATCCTTCTTGGTCAACCAAATACCCTTAAATTCTTAGGTAATCCATGGAATATATATAGGTACATATTATAAACATGAATAAAATGTTTTTTTATTCCATTTAGGTCTGACATACCTCAATTAGTCCTTATTTCATCTTTAGGTCTCATGGAGACCTAGTCCCATTAGGTCTACTTTAGGACACACTACACTTTATCTTTATTTGAACACATTCAAACACATAACATGGAAATAAAATATAAAATGACACTAAAATATACCCATTATAATCTCATTTATGATTCATAACACTTTTTATCTCCAACCACCAGTTGAAGCACACCATTAGTACTATTCACAATTAGGCCTCTGCATACCTAAAAAGTCTATCTTAAACTACTGGTTATAAAACACAAATTAGATTAAAAAAATGGAAAAAATCACATATTAATATACCTCATGAACTTATGTTCATCAAAAACTTCATTAGATACTTCAACTTAGGGTATACAAGCTCAAACTCTTCTCTGCAAAGTGCTCACTTTGAACTGCCAACTAACCTCAAAACATAGTTATGAAAATTTGAACTTATGACACCTAAAAGAACAAAATAAAGGAATTAAAATGAATTAAAATTATCATAAAAAATACTCATAATAAAATCCAACAAAAATATCATAATATCTAATGTCAATTATTGGTCTTGTAGACCAATTTGTTGACCTTCCCTCTCACAGACTATACTTAACCAGTCAAACCATTTTGGCTTCAACATTTTCACTAATTTAAATAAATAAAAAACATTATAAAAAGTATGGATACAACATAAAATTCACAAATAAAAATATTATTTTTATTATAAACTTCAACTCAGGGCATAGAACCTTAAACTCATCATTGTAACTTATTTACCTAGAACTGCCTATTTGCCTTGAAGCACAGTCATGGTGATAATGGCATTCAACACTTGTATGAAAATTTACATAGAATATTAATGAATTTTTATGATCCTATGAAATCATTTGAGACTCTCAGATAGAAATATACCATGGTGAAATGGCAATATTAGTCTTGCAGACCAATCTCATAGTCTTATACCTCATTGTATCCTCTGAACTAGACAAGTCAACTTATGAGCAACATTTTCATCATATATATTGGCCTCAAAAAATTATATCCAAAATTAAAATGTCTTAAAAATATTTAAAAATTTATCTATTCACTTGGATTCATCCCTATTACATGATAACACATCCCTAATCAACTTCTCACTTATGCCTGGGTTTTTCACTATTTGCACCATTACACCTATTAACAATAGGTTATCTTGGATGAAAATTTTAGCACACCCAAGGGATATAACCTATCCAAAAACCACCATGGATATAAAATAAAAGTCTCAACATTTTTCCTCCATCTATTTATAATCTTTGACTTAGTCAACTCTGATTGCTACAATAAATCTTTGAGAAATAAGACCTTTCCCATAAGGTCCACTCACTAACCTGATAAAAAGATCACACTTGGAGATGCTTGGGAGATTTGAGTATATGATACAATAGTTTTTATAGTAATTTGAGACCATTATGGGTTATTTTGAACAAGATATTTCACATTAGGTTAGTGTTAGGGTTTTAGAGAGGGTTAACACTATTTTTGGTGTTAACAATTATTCATAAAAGACTGCCCCTCATTTCCAAAAATAATTCTTGTAAATTTTGTATAGGACCCTTACCCATATAATGTGAATATTTTATGTTATCATGTAGAGGTTACATCTGCCAATGAACACTTTAAAGTCCTTCTTGAGTTGAAAACCCTTCATTCTGTGCACATGAGAGACCTTAAAACATTTTTTAAAGCCTAAACATTCAAAATTTGATCTCAAACTTGGTCAGCACAATTGGTATAATATATCACACCACTAAAAACTCTCATATGCTCATAATTATCTTGAAATATGAATCCCATACCTCATTTGGTCATTATCTCTCTCTTTGCTTGTTTAGATCTTGATCTACAAACCTCATTAGGCCTTGCAACTGACCTTCATGCCTCTTTCCATGCACTTTCCACCTCATTATCAAACTTATGAAACCTCTCTCATTCTCAGATAAAACTTTAAATCCTTCATAGGCCTTGACAACACCTCATGACATCTCATTAGATTAGGTAGGTTCTAGAACTAGTCTATTTATAGACTTAGACTTAAGGCCTTACCCCTATAGACTCACCTTGAAAATATCATGATTGATCTAATGCTTCATATCCATGCTCAATAAATATTATACAACCTCTTATGCCTCTTTGCATCCTTCTCACTAGGATTTTACAAGCTATGACTAGTGCCATGACTAGGCTTCTCAAGAACTTAAACCTTGAAAACTGATCTTGAAACACTTATGAAAGTATCTAAACTTCTATTTAATGATCACATAGTGCCAGAAAACCTCTCATAATATTTTTCTTACTTAATTCACCAAGCTTCATTATGCACACCTTCTCATAGAGTCTAGACTAGGTTTAACAAGGCACCTTATACTCAAGAAATAGTACTCAAGCATGCTTTACTTGACATAAACCTTAGAATAATCATTAGATTTCCTTAAAATTATCTCTCAATAGAGATATTCTCTCTTGTCACATAGCTTCCTTATCATATCAAGTGCACAAGTTCATACCTCATAGACCACTCACCATGCATCTTCACTATATGCACCTAAACATCAATGACATCAACATTGACATAAATGAAAAAAATTATCAACATGGGATGATCTGATTCTTATGATTATATGGGCATATAAAAAATATATAAGCATGCAACAGGGTTCATGGTCTATAGACTTGAAGTAATAATGTCCATGGAGTACATAGTTCCTAGTTTTGGGATTGCAATGATCATTATACTAGGGGATTGAGATTCTATATAGGCATGGTTGATGTATTTAAAAAATATTTAAGAAAATAGGTAAAGGTCACAATGGATACAATAAGTCAGCAAGCTAATTTAGAAAGCGTAGAATGATTGTAACTTACAATTTAAATATTTTTTCTAAAATAGACAATATTACTATATCATAGTAGACTCAAGGCCTTTCCATGAAAGTTGTGCATTTTATGAAATTGACCTTACATCATTCATATCATATCATATCAAGGAATAATTATTTTAAAATATGTTCAGGGAACCATATTATCAGGATGTGTAAATGGTTGAATGTTTAATCCTTACCATCAATAATCTCTATCGTTTCTCATAGAAAATTGAGAGAGGGTATTTAGTAGCACCATGTAGTTTAGGATTTTTGATTAATGTAGCCATTTTAAGTTTTGGTTTTAGGTTTCTGTGTGTTTTTATAATGTGATATTTATATCACAAGAATCAAAACAAAGTTTGATAAATCAAAATTATAACATATGATAGGTGAACAATGCCAACATGAAAGAAAGACAATTACCAATTGCTACACAGGAATTTTTAATTAAGTCAAGGAATGAGGCAATGGAAACCAAGTACAAAGAAAATATAATCAACATTCATTCAAAAAATTTAATGATGATACATTTGAAATATTACATCTTTCCCAAAGTAGATCAAATACTAGAATGAAAAGATGTATAATAAAGGAAAGTGGATAGGTGAGAAGATGACACATCACATCAACTACCATCAAGTAAATAAAGGTTTTGAGACAACTAATTTAAAATTTAATCACCAATAAATGATTGACATTAAATTTTTAGGTGAAATCATGCACAACCAACTCAACACATTACAGTAATAGACACTATATAAATAGGGGTGAAAAGTATATAGAGACATTACACACTATTGTGAATAAGATATATTTGTGATATGTGTCTATTTTATCCAATTATGTATATATTTTTCATCAACACCGATACACTTGAATAAATTGTTTAATCCCATCTATAATAAAAAACATGTATCATGCAAAACTATTAATTCCACTCATAGATGCATAGAAGGAATAAATGGAGACTAGCCTAACACTCAGACAAACTAAATACCATGATATAGACCCTTTTAACTTAATTTATTCCATAAAAACCAATATTTTCAACCCATATCAATTGAGAGAAACATAAGTAGAAGACATGACACTTCAACATCCTTTACGAGGCTCTAGTGTAGAGTGAATCATAAAGTTGGATACGTTCAAATAATTGGATGAGGTGATGCTCACACTCCATACCATCTTCATCAATTCTAAAACCATGGAAATAGCAACAAGACTTTTATTCTAGGGAAAATCTCTTCCATTGTATAGAACCAAGTCTCCTCCCATTCACTTAGACATAAAAGAAAAGTATACTACGGTATTTAGGGGGATTCCTATTGACAAATATATGATATATTGATGAAAATTATTTATTAGTGCATAACTAAGTAGTTCTAATATACCACCAAGAGGGCATGATAGGGGATAAATGGATCATTAAAATTATGTATCACATAATTTAGATGCATGAGAAATTTAATCGGCCTAAAGTTTTTGCCTCTAAACTCACAACTAACATTGAGATTGTCCTTACTAGAATATCACAGGTGTTTAAGTATTAGTTCTTGGTCCTCTTACTCTGATTTACCCAATGGAAATCACCAAAGGGCCTAATAAATCCAAATGTAGATTTTTGGCTTGCAACCACATTTTCCAATCTCACTTAAAACAAGATAAGGTAATACTACACACAATTGGGGAAATTTAATACATGGTGGATTTATATCTAATCCCTAATTATCTCACACCTAAAATACCCAATGATGTTCTATAATATCTAGGGTAACATGCATCTATCACAAAGTAACAACTATTCCATTTCCATTATTTGTCATAATGTTGGATGTTAAAGCATAAGTTCTATAATAGAAATCTTTAGTTTCTAGGTTTGTACAACCTCTGTGATCTATAACTATATGTGCACAATAAACTTTATCTACATATGCACAAGATTAGATAAAATCACCGCCACAAACAAAAACAACTTAATTACAAGCTGATAAGGGAAAGGGGAAGGCACCAACATGGTGAAATTCACTACCACCAAATAAGAGGACACAAAAAGCCAACTCCTATTTGGACAATCATGTCCCAAAAATTGTTATAGAGTGTCACCTTATAAAGTTAGGCATAGATGAAGATGAAGTATTGTATTAAATTCTCACATACATAGGTAATGAGGTATATGATTAAGAAGAGGAGAAATAATTATTCTTTTAGAAGGTAATACACACTTGCTAGGAACTAAACTAGGTGTGACCATATTTTATGGGTTCATATTACCCAACCTCCTCCTTCAATCATAGTAAACATTATGGGTTAGGAAGCAACATGAAAATGATTTCAAGTGAAGATTTTTCAAATATATCCAGCTTTAGGATATTTCATTACATAGGAAACACACTCTTCACTATAATAAAGTCCACCACTAGCCCCATTATGTCGGCTAAGGACCCATTCTATATCTAGGGTTTCTCCATAAATCCATGAAAGGATGGTTACTTTTTTTGATATAATGGTGGAAGAAGAACCACAGTAGGCCCAAGGACTCAAGAAAAAACCTCAATAGATGGTTCAAGATTACAAGTGAGTGAAGAATCACCTCATGCCTCCACCCTTTTCTAAATAAAGGATTTCAACATGAAGAGATACTATGGTCAAATTGACATCATCTTCTAATTTATTATCACCATTTTATTTTCCAACTCATATGTAGGATCCAAAGGAGGCAACTCCACCATAACTTGAGTATCTCATCAAGCAAGAATAAATTACATCATATGAACAAGATGCGATGATGCAATAAAAAATGAAAAGGCACAATAGGTAGTTATAAATAAGGATAAAAAGGCAAAAAATAATAATAAGGAAGAAGAGGAAAAATGAAAGGCTATCAAGGAGGAAAAAAAGTGGAAACAACAAGTAGAAGAGGAGGAATACAATAAAAAGGCTAAGAAAGCTAAGGTAGAAAAGAAAAAGGTTGAAGAAGCAGAGGTTAAGAAGAAATAAGAAGTAGAAAAAATAGTCACAAAGGCTCAAGAAGATCAAAATGATAAAGACACATGGCACACTCAAGAGGATTAAACCAAGAAGTAGGCCAAGGAGTACAATGCTAAATTTAAAGCTGAGGTAAAAGTGAAAGCTAAGGCTAAGGTAGAAGCTACAACTAAGATTGATGCGGAAGTAAAATCCAAGGAAAAATTAGAGCACATAATACAACCAAAAGTCATAATGAAGCACATAGTAGAGACCACTAAGTGGAAATAATTGAGACCCAATAACCATTAGCCACATATTGAGGATTAAAATCTACTTATGGAGGTGCATAGGAGGAGGCACCACAACACAAGCCCCAAATATCTATAAAATGGATATGGAATGTCCCCACATCATCTATGTGTCATAGAATGTTTTCTCTTTCTATGATACAGATCAATAAGGAACCTATGATAACTATGACTTCCACTTGGGCTCTATCTACAATAGTACACAAAGCATGTTTTGATGTTCCCCAACTTTTACTCACTAAGTAAATTGAAGGCATAAATTCCTTTCAATAGTCAATTATGTAGAAGGCTTTGGCCTTAGAGTAGGGAGCCTCACAACTTTATGAGGATAATTTAGATATACACCTTCGATTCACCAATGCATTCCAACTCATTATTAACACTTGCCTTGCATTGGTCACTAAAGTTCTGAGTGACCAAGTGATATCAAAAAAGAATCAATTCACAACCCTTTTTTCATAATAAGGACTGGCTTGTTATGCACAAGATACAACCATTTCACATTTAAGGGTGGAACATCAAAGTGGAGATGAAGGTACTTTTTGAGATCTTGGAATAATATGCATAAGTCTTAGATATGGATATGGTTCAAGCCAAATAAATCACATAAAGCATGCTTAATTAGAATAAATATCTCACCAATTCATTATTTGAGGCCAAACGAGAGTTAGATAAGGTGAACAAAGCCAAAGTAGTGATGCAATATCATTTGGATACTTAGGAATAATAGACATCACACTCAAGCACTTACTTAAATCACATGAAAATGTTATGAAAAATATATAAACATGGTAAAATGAGATACTACAACAGACATTTGCTAGAATTCAAATGTAGAGGCATGTAGGTTAGATGGAGGAGTTTTCTTAGGATATCTAGCTCAAAGTGTCAAACACTAAGGCACTCATCACCATCACAAAAGATAAAAACATTCAAAATTTGATGGTGTCCTAAGTCTCACTATGCACAATGTTCACTATGGTGTGGGAAGTGCTCATTGACTGGAAAATGTTTAAATAATATTTATCACATTTGAATAGCTCCATCACAAAACTTTCTAAAAATCCATAATACATTCCTCCTAATAAGCTAAAATAGGTTTTCCATTAGAGGAAGATGGCCACAATTTCACAACTAATGATCCAAAAATAACAACCACCTCCATCACCATATTTTGTAGCTTCAATTTCTTCTTCTGCATCTCAAGCAGAACCAACCTCACGACACACACTAGATCAGTCAAGATAGAGCATGCCACCACCTTTTTAGTAGGTACTATGCACATTTAAAATGTTATAATTTTGAATAATTGTGTCACACTCTAGTAGGATAGCTTTAAGCATTATGAGTGGGGCCAAGTTGTTAAAAACCTATAAAGGGTGGCCACCTAGTTAGGTTGGTCTATTAAAAACCTACAAAGGTGGTATACTTGTATGCTACTTAGTTGAAAACATGAAAGTGTGGATAAGTAGTGTGTAATCGATGAAAATTAGTAAATGACACTTTGAATGATTAGCATTACTATTTATTATTTAGTTCCTTAGCATAGTCAAAGTTTTTTGCTTAAACATAGGACACACATTTCATGACTTTATCTCAAGACAAGATAAAGTTTTAATTCCAAGAAAGTTTTGAGAGTAGAATAGGTCTAAAAAATCACAGAGTGTAATTGGTGGACACATGCATCACTCACACTATTTTATCTTCCATATCTCTTTTTATATGTACTTGGCACTTGAAAGCATATCAATAGTCTTTAGAATGCAAAGATACTTAATTATATTATAAAATGGTTTTGATGTGATAGAGATTAATACGAAGTTGTAAAATGGTTTCTCTCGAAGTGTTTTTATCATTATTCAGTGTGCAATGAATGATTTATTTTCTTAAATTCATTAATCATGTATATTAGTCTTCATGTTATTTACCTATTAATTCTACATTTTATGCATAAATATAACTAATTTTACTCTTGAATGGTCTTTTTCAGTCTGATTTGTTGTATATTGTATACTTTTGTCTCACTTCGCACAACTATCCATCTATTAGCATGTTCTAATGGGTTTTCCAAGAACCTCTACTAATACAGTAATAATTATGCCAAGGAATCAAACTTAATTCAAAAATTATCAAATGTTACAACTATTAATAAATTTCTATAGCTAATGAAATCACATAGAAGCAAGGTAATGAATCATATGGCAACTATAATGGTTGGAAAACAACCTACCCTACTTTTCTAAGAATGTGATATATTATCAAAGAAGTTATTATTTAGACTAAGTAAGAAAGCCTTACTCAAAACTCATTATAAATTTGAATATCAAAATTTGGAATAAAATAAATCCAAATAACTACCATTCATTTACCAATCAACTATACATACTTACCAATCAATGGTTTTACCTTATAATAAAAGTAAGAAAGAAATTAATTTAAATATAAAACTAGAGAAAGTGAATTAGCTCCTAAAATAGAGGCATTCCTTCACATAAAGTCATAGTGGTATGTTACAACTGTACCAAATTACCAACTTATAATATAACCAACTTGATTAAAATAATTTGAAACAACCATAGAAGAAACTTAATGTCTTAGATAAATATGTCCAACCATAACAATAATTTCCACTTAACCCTAAAATTCAAATAGGAAGCAATATATAGCTTTCTAATAAAAAATAAGTTTGATCATACTTAGATTTAAATACTGTAGCTCACCAACGAGCCAAAAAATAATATTAAATCTCTTATGCCAACCAATATTCCATCTTATGATGCCATATCACAAGTGCAAGTTCCAAATAACACAAGAATAATAAATTAAAGTAAGAATGTAAAGTATTTATGCCAAGAGTTTGATATTGGTAAGTAAAATAAGTTTTATTTATCAATATCAAACTATGACTTATCCATGAGACTTCTATACTATTGTGAATTTATACCACAAGGAATTAACATACAAAGCTTAAGCCTCTCATGAAAGCAAAAAATAACAATCCAATGTAATCTTTAAAAAAAAAAATCGTGATCTAAATCTCATTTACTTTTTCATATGCATTAGATTTAACAACAAATAAAATATAAAAGTATACCTAAGCAAATGTATGCAATATTTTTATGCAAGCATGATAATAAAATCATCTTAAAGTGTAATGAATTCAATTCACTAGAACACTCCAATCAAATGATTTAAACAAGATTCTTAATACCCAATCATAAAAATAAAGTTGACCTTTAATATAGATAACTTAGATTCATTATTCATAGGTAGTAATAACATTCAATCAAATCAATAATAACCAAATGATTTGAACAAGTTCTCAATGTTAGAAGCACAATTTAGTGATGGTTTTCAATTCTTGTCTTTTCTCAACTTCTTCTTCTTCCTCATCTATCTCTATTATTTATTCTTCATTCTTGAAGTCCAAATTCTCTAATGCATCCTTTGAATGAGAGTGTGACTTCTTATAACTGGTCTCATCAATAGTCACATTGGTGTTTTCCACCATCGTCTGCAACCTCTTATTATAGCATCTATAGGCTAATATTTATGATGAGTATCCCAAGAATATTCCTTCATCAGACCTTGAATCAAACTTACCTAAGTCTTCATCATCTCTTTTGATGAAGCATTTGCTTCCAAACACTCTAAATTGTTTGACATTAGCGGTTCTACCTTTCCACAGTTCATAAGGGGTTTTATTGCCATTAATCCTTATCTATCCTCTATTAAAAATGTAGATTGTAATGCTCACTACCTCTATCTAGTATCCATCATATAGTCTTGATTCATTTAGCATAGTATTTGGCATTTCTTAAATTGTTCTATTCTTTCTCATTACTACCCCATTCTGTTGAGGTGTCATAGCTACTGAGAATTATCTCCATATCCCATGGATCTCATAGAAGTCATCAAATTCATTAGACCATTATTTTCCTCCTCTTTTAGACCTTAGTCATTTGATATTTATGTTAATTTTATTTTTAACTAGAGCCTTGAATGACTTGAACTTACCAAGAGCTTCTGACTTTTATTTCAAGAATGCTACCCAACTCATTCTTGTGTAGTCATCTATGAGTAACATGAAATAGATATCTCCTTGAATGCTTTGGATTATTTTAGGTCCACAAAGATCAATGTGTATTAACTCTAAATTTATTTTAGTAGAATATTCCTTATAATTTAACCTCCTAGTTTTCTTACCATGTTGACATGCCTTGCAAAGTGTATTTGTAGGTTTAGTGATTTTAGGCACATTCTTCATAGACTTCTTAGAGACAATATTAACCATGTTATCAAAGTTTAGGTGGCCCAACATTATGTTCCATAGCCAACATTCATCCATCTTACTCATAATCATTTCTCCTTCTTTATCTCATTCAAGACATACAAATTGTTCTCAGTCCTCTTAACATTGGAAATTAGCCTTCATGATTTGGGTCTCCTTATATAACACCCGCTATCATGAAAGGTCAACATGTGTCCTTGGTTACACATTTTAATTACACTAAGAAATTTATGTTTCAAGCCTTCCACATAAAACACATTCTCTATCTTGGTTTTCTCATTGTCTAAACTCAAGATACCCTTACCAAAAATATTGGCAGTTGTGTTATCTCCAAATCTCACTATCCCTACAACATTTTTATTCAATGAAATTAACTTGCTCTTTTCCCCTATCATGTGTCTTGAGCAACCACTATCTATATACCACTTTATGTCTTCATCTTGGATGTGAAAGGTAGTCTGAGCTAGCATAGATTCTTCTCCTTTATTCTTCTGCTCCTCCTTTACCTTATTCATAGGGTCTGACTTCTTGATTCACTTCTTAGTGGCATGATTGTATACCTTTTTATTTTGAATGATCTTCTTTAAATGCCTCATCTTGTAATCCCTTGTAATATGTTCTCTCTGATTATAGTTTTAGCACAAAATTTTGCTTCTATGAATTTTTCTGATAGGAATTATCTTTTTATGACTTTTGAATGATGCATCTCTACTTTGTTGTCTCTTGAAGGAGTTACATTCTTCTTGACTTGTTGATGGTCAATTTGGATATCAGATTTGAGAGTTTTTGCATAGGTCTTTACTCTATTAGTACCACCACTTATTGATAGTCCATTTTCCTTTGAGGTCTAACTCTCCTTATTTTATTTTTGGTCTTATTTAAACCTAAGACCTATCTTATCAATGTGGAGACCTCTGACTAGTCAAAATATCCCCAAGAATTTTAGTGCTCTTTTAAAATTTATAATGTGTCTTCAATTTGATTGTTACTTGATCCAATTCTACCTTCAAGGACTCCATTTCTATTCTAAGCTTGGTGCATTCTTCCTCCTTGGTATTAAGACTTGTAGTGACAATCTCAATCTAAGTCTAACTATTTAATCATCTATTCAAGTTCATTGGTGATTTTACTTAAGTCTCTCTTCAAAGAGATTGAGTTGTTCCTTAAAACCCTTAACCAATGATCTCAGTTTCTGATTCTTCCTTCTTTGGAACTTTAACTCTTCTAGAGAACTCACCAAATCAACCTCAAGGTTATCTTCAACCTCTTCTTCATCTTCCATAAGAATTTTCCATTTTGAACAACATTCATTGTCTATTTATATAGCCATGAATAGATTTTCATTTCTATCATGATCAACACCATCATCATTAAAATTAGATATACTTGTATCACTTATATCAGAGGAGCTATTGTCTTCTTTGGTATAAAAACTTCTCTTGCTCTTGAATGACCCTTTCTTGCCTTCATACTTCCTGAAGCTCTTTTTACTCTTGTCAAACTTATAAAACTTATTATCCTCACCATGATGTTTATCATGCTCATTATTATCTTTGTTAGGGCACTTATGTGCAAAGTGACCAATCTTACCATATTTAAAGCACTTAAATGACAACTTGCCCTTATACTTACATGATCCTTTCCTTAGTTTTCTGACAAACATGGCTTCTATCTTATCATCATTAATATTTGTATCAACATCATCTTTAACATTTTTACCTTGTGAATTTTTATTAGCTTTGAATGCAACTTCCTTCTTGGAAGGTCTTCCATCACTTGTTCTCATTTCATAAGTAGTCAAGATGCCATGAAGCTCATACATCTATAATTTGTTGAGATCTTTGATCTCCACATCAAAAAAATTTGAATAAAACTTGGATGTTAGGGGTATTAATACCTTTTGTACTAATAGTGATTCTTTCAAATTTTTCCTAGACCTCTGATAACATTTACTACTTCATCTACTCTTAACATAAAAGATGTAATGTTTTCATCTGCCTTCATTCACAGACTTTCAAACTATCTTCGATGGGTCTACAATTTTGCCAACTTGACTTTGTTATCTCTTTCATAAATGGTTTGTAACCTTTCCCAAATTTATTTATCTAAATCACAATTTATGAACTTTACAAATTTTTCCTCTAAAATACCACATATGATGGCATTCATTGCCTTAAAGTTATTTTCACTTGCCTTCTAGCCTATTGCATTAATTGGTGGTGTAGGAAGTGGAGTGAATCCATCAACAATTGATTTCCATATATCATAGCCAAATGACATTAGATAGGTCTTCATTCTAATTCTACAACAATCATAATTAGTCCCACTAAAGATAAGGGCCTTGTTGGTTGAGAAACATCCTTATACTTAATGATTAGACATGTTTATGCTTATAATATCTCCTTTAAACTGTTAGGCTTGCTTTAAAGGACCAAACTCTGAGGGGAGGGTGAATCAATGACCTTAAAAAAATTTTACAATTGTATATCACCTTTCATTAACCATGAAAGAAATGGAGTGATCAATCAATGCATTAAGAACCAATCACACAAACATGAAATAATGAGCATAACACAATATGAGTGAGAAAATATTGAAGGGAAGAAAACTCACTATAACCTATTCAATTAGACTTTATCCCTATAAATGTTTATAAAAGATCAAATCTTGTTGAGCACCAACTTAACTTAGAGAACTAACCCCAAATTATCAAGCACCCACTTGTTAGGAAGCTACAACTCCCTTTGTGAGTAAGCACCCAAATTAGTCAACTCTAATTTATGAAAATCATATAATTCATTTATTTCTTAATTAAAATATGATGATCACTTCTTCCTTCTCTACTCCTTAATCTCAATGCACACTCTTCTCCACTTCTTCACTCACTTTCAAATAGGCCTAAACTACCTTGTATATATATTAGTCTCATGGTCACATACCACTTGGTCAACCACACACCTTTAACCTCTTATATCAGCCACAAAATAGGTCTTAGGACATATTATCAACATGGTTCAATCATAATTTGAACCCCTTTTAGTCTACCATAACTCAACTTACTCCTCTTTTAGGTCTCATGGAGACCTAATTGCATTAGGTCTACCCTTTTAATGCTAAAATTTTATATTATTGGAACTAGATGGCCTTATCCAATAATAAAAAAAACATCCAACCACTTATCCAATGAAATATTTTGAACTCTTCCATGCTTGATTAGACCTGCATCCTTCATTCATACCATGAAAGATCCTTTAGGGCAAACCACCCTATTAGGCTTGTATACCTCAAAAGTCTATCTTATAATAATGAAGCTTAAACACCCTTAATATACTCAACCATGACAAATGAAACATGAAGATAAATTTTCCATGAACTCAGGGTCATCACCAAATGTTTGGAACACCTTCACTTAAGAAATAAGGGCTCAAGAAGATCTCTACAACTCACTTACTCAGAACTACCAAATCACCTTAAAAACTAGTCATGACTAATTAGACCTCCAACACTTGTGTCGACATTTTTCATGATTCTTGATGCATATAAAATATTATATGAGATTTATAGAACATCTTGAGATAGAAAAGTCATCTAGTCTAATGAAAAATATTGGTCTTGTAAACCAATTTATTGACCTTATGTCTCACAGTCCTATCTGAACCAGACAAGCCATTTTGTGAGAAACATTTTCACCACATACATTAACCTAGAAAGCTTATAAAAAGAATGATCATCAATTACAAGTCATAAATAAATTATTCATTCACTTTATTGCATCAATTTATCATACATAGACCCTCAAATCTATCTCTTCATCTATGACTAAGTTTTACATTATTCGTACCATTAGGTCTATCTACGACTGTCTTACTTGAATGACCAATTTAGATAACATGAAGCCTATAACCTAACCATAAAAAATCATGGACATGTAAAATGATTCTCTAGATTATTCTACCATCCATTTACTTTTTTTTACCAATTTAACTTTTGAGAGTTACAATACTTTCTTGATAAATAAGCTTATACTTGTACATTTTCTCTCTCATTTGACTAACCACCACCACTTGGAGGTACCTAGGAAATTTGAATACATGATTTAATATATTATCTAGGCATTTAAATCCATCCTGAGTTGATTTGAATATAATCTTTCACATCGGGTCCTTATTAGGGTTTTAGAGAGGTTTAACACATGTTTTGGTATTAATAATTGTTCATAAAGGACTACCAATTTAATCCAAAACTAATACCTAAAGATATTAATTAGTAACCTTACCCATCTCTCTAAAACATATAAAACTCCCATGTAGAGTTTACACATGCTAACAAATGCCTGAAAGTGCTTCTCGGGTTTGAGTACCTCATTCTATGAGCTTGAGAAGGCCTAAAATAATTATTCATGCACTTTTCCTTCAAATATTGACATCAAACTTTGTGATAATACCTAAAACAAATGTATATCACCTCTATCCATTCTCTCATGTGCATACTTACCTTGAAATATGATCTTCATACCTCACTAGGCCAGGTAGGGTCTAGGAGTGGTTTGGGTGTAAACTTAGATTGAAGGTCCTACACCTATAAGCTCACCCTAAAACTCACATGAATGCTTATATAACTTACATTATAAGAAAATCCATATAGCCTTTACATTCCTATGTTCATTCATTTCACCATGCACATACCTCTTCATGTCATGATTATGCTTCTTATGTACTTGGCATCAATGACGGTACCTTCCATGTTGACATGAATAATGATATCAATCATGTAGATAAAGAAATTATTTGTCTTAAAATTCTTTTTCCATTTATCTCATGACAACACTCTTCCATTCACATTGTCATATCACACACTACCAAATTTCCTTAATCACCTTCACAAGATGCACCTTTGACATCAATGACAGTATTCAACACTTAGTAGCTAATAAAAATATTTAAGAACAAATATGAAAACACCATCATTGGCTTAACAAGTGCCTATAATGTAATGCATAAGTTTATACAAAAATATATTTTTCAACCAAGATTTTAATGCATTTCCAAAATTCTTTTCCAACATGAAGGAGACACAATCTAAATTATAACAATATACTAAGTGAATGCAAGATCAATAATGGGAAAAAGTCATTTCTTCATCAAAATGATCCTAACCATATAGTAAGTCCCTACCCACCCCAAACATTAGCTGGAAAGTGGAGTAGATCATTCCACATTAAATCCACAATATAAAAGAATATATCCATGATAAACTACAAATGAAATCCTGAGTTTAGGCTAAGGTTTCATAATAGAAAAAACCAAACACAAACAACAAATAAAAAACACATGCACTCAATGGTGTAATCATTCATCAAGGTGGGTTTGATGCAATCAACCATAAACTCAAAGAGAATAACAAAAACAACCATTTGCCTTGGTGACCACTAAACAAGTAAACAATTTTGAAAATGACAAATAGACACAAGAGCCAAAAGGAAATAACATGAGCAAACACCATATGCTATCCAAGTCGATTCTGACCATGAAATAAAATCATTAAACTCATTTATACACCATCCAAGGGTGAGATGGAGCACATTAGACCACCCCCAAAGTGGGTTATCCTTGGCCACCATTTTATGGTAGTATGAAACCAAATGGAGGTCTTTTAAGAAGAATGTTATTTACTTCCAAACTAACACTTGCTTTTCATTCAAAGTAAAAGCCTAACTTTAAAATTTGCATAAAAAGCCAAGAAAGAACTTACTTGCTCTACATAAGATACCATGGCTAACTGTATATCCATTCCACTTCTTTTCAAAACTTCATTGTGTTATTTCCTTCCAAACATAGTCCCATTTAAGTTAATTTCCTCTCCACATACTGAAGTTCCAACTATGAGAGTAGTCCAGTCCCTCCCATTTGTAAATTTAGTCATGCTTTCAAAGAAATCAAGTGCCATCATGCTAACAATAATGCATGAAAACCAAACGAGTTTAAAACCCTCATTCTTCTCTTCCATAAAAAACCGTTTGAATTTCAAACATGCATCAAGTGCATTATAATCTTATAGAAACACTAATCGATGATTAGGTATGAAGTCCAATAATTCCAACAATATTTTAATGATTTCCCAACTAAAGTCTAAAGTGACTTCGATTACCATGATTATGACCTAAATCCAAAGTGACCTATTATTTTATGCCATGGTCAAGTCCCAATAAATTACACTTAAGACACCATGGCCTCATTTTAATGTAATTTAAAATGAAACAATAGTCAAAACCTTGGACTTTAATATGAATTCATTCCAAGAACCTCATAAAATAGTTTACAAGTCAAAATGACCTTCAACATCCATTCTATGTCAATAATCTAAACCTCTTAAAATGGTTGTTCATACTTTAGGCCTAGTATGATTTAGAATGTCACATGTTCCATTCTTCTACCAATTCTTGTTTTCTTTAGTAAAAAAAAACACAACACACATATAAGACCACAATAACTAAAAAATGACTACAAATAATAATCAACTACTCAAGCAACTAATTGACTAAATAAAGCAAAGAAAGAATAAAATATGGGTCTAAATACAAGAGACATGTAAATATGTAATAGGTTATAAGTCAGGGATATTATTTGTATTTTACCATCTATATATACATATATACCTTACACTTGATGCTGAAAACATTTTACACTTTCTAACCTAACTCATATTTAAGTAATACCTGCAATCATTGAACTTGTACATTATAACTTAAAATAATATAATATAATAATTGAATATGATAAAATAACATATCTAAAACAATCTTAATGTAAAAATAAATTGATGCAACTATCTCAAAGTTATTAATACATAAAAATGATGCTCAAACAATAATAATAACGAAAGTATTAGGTCTAAGGGTCATCCACCCCCTAAGGAATGACATGTCCTCAAGGCCTAAAATAAGTGAGGATAATGTTATTGAAAAATATTTTCATCTTCATAGGTAGCACTCATTTCACTCATCTGATCCCATTAAATCAATACTTGCTATAAATTTCTATTTCATAGTCTAATGTTATGCCGAGCCAGAATCCTGATGCGATCCAATTGAATCATTTCCTCATCCACCACCTAGATATTATTCTAATTCAAAATATGAGATGGGTCAGGAACATGTTTTCTTAGCAATGCCACATGAAAAATATTATACATTCTAGATAGAGAAAGAGGAAGATCTAGGTGATAAGCCATCAGGTTGATCTTTTCCACTATGTTGAAAGGATTGACAAAGTGTGGAGCTAGTTGGATGCTTTGCCAAACTTAATGGATCTTTTGAGAGGTTTTCCCTTAAAAAACACTTTGTCTAAAATTTTAAATTCTCTAGGCAACCTTTTTAGAACATAACTCTTTTATCGATCAAAGATAGCCTTCAACCTTTGGAAAATAATAACCATTTATTCATCAAAATATTAAAAAAAAATTAGCCTTGAAAAAACTTGATTTTCTAAACTTTCCCAACCCAAAAAAGTTCTATACTTTTTCTGATACAAGGCTTTAAAGGGTGCCATATTTATAACACAATGATATGTATTATAGGCAAATTCCATAAGTGGAGGTAATTTTTTCACTTGTTTTGCTAATCCATCACATATATCCTCAACATGTCTTTAAAAATAAGGTTTAGCATTTTAATTTGACCATCTGTTTCAGGATGATATATTGAACTGAAGTTTAATTTGGTGTCAAACGTAACCATAAAAGTTTGCCAAAATATGAAATTGAACATTTTATCTCTATTATAGATAATCACTTTTAGTACATTGTGAAGGTGAATAACCTCCTTCACATATATATTATCAAGGATGTCAACATCATCCATTACATCACCTGCTATAAAATGATCAACTTTAGTTAATGTATCAATCACAGCAAGGATTTTATCATGTCTACCCCAAGATTTAGGCAGTCTTGAGATAAAAATCCATTAAAATTAAAGCCCATTTCGTTTTAAAAATTGTATGAGGGTATAATATTCTCTCGATATGGTAATGTTTAGCCTTAAGACATTGACATTCCAAATACTTGGCCATAAAATTAACCACTTATTTCTTTAGGCTAGGACAAAAGTAAAACTTTTTTAGCTCGTGTCATTTTTATAACACCTAGAAGAGCAAAATGAGGTATGAGATGCACTTCATTTAGATTTTGTTCTCTTAGACTTCCTAGAATCAGGAACATAAAGTATACCTTTATGTCTCAAAATACCATCTAGATCTAATGAAAAATTAGAAGCAACATTTAATAAACTTATATTTGATAAATTAGACTAGTTTTTTAGACATTCAGGGTCTAATTTCTACTATAACACAATTTCTAAAATTTGACCATAAAATTGAGATAACAATAATGTAGGTATTCCTACTTAGAGCATCAACTACTTGGTTCTCCTTTCCTTTTACATAATCAATATCATTATCAAAATTACTGATAAATCCCAACCACCTTTTTTGTCTTGCATTTAACTCATCTTGAGCAAAAAAATACATAAGATTTCTATGGTCAAATTTAAATTTAAATTACTTTCCTAATAAAAAATGTTGCCATTTCTTGAGTGCATGCATTATAATATCTAGTTCAAGGTCATCAATTAGATAGTTCTATTTATGCACTTATAGTTTCTAAGTCTTAGGCAACTACATTGCCATTTTGATTCAAAATAACACCATTACCCAATATAAAAGCATCAACCCATACTTCAAAATTTCCATTTAGGTCTGGAATGACAAAAATAAGGGCTAAAGTTAATAGTTATTTCAATTTTTAGAACATTGATTCACATTTTGGAGACCAATCAAATTGTTTTCTCTATTTAGCAAGGACATAATGGGATTAACAATCTTTGAAAAATCTTCTACAAACCTCTAATAATAAATTACTAGTCCCATGAAGCTACACATTTCATGCACATTTTTAGGATTTGGTCATTCATTAATGGATGCAATCTTTGCAGGATCAACTACAAGGCCATATCTAGAAATTACATGCCCTAAATAGTGAATTTAATTTTGACAAAAATAAAATTTAAACAATTTCTAAATATCCTATGTTGTCTTAACCTTTGTAACACCATCCTTATATGTTATTCATGTTCCTACTCATTCTTATATTAGAACATCATCTAGAAAAATTAACATAAAAAGTCAAAAAAATCTCTAAAAACACTTTTCATTTGGTCCATTAAAGTGGTAGTGCATTAGTTAGGCCACAAGACACAACTATAAACTCATAATGTCCATACCTTCTTCTAGAAATAGTTTTATGAACATATTTTTTGATACAAATTTGGTGATACCCTAAATGAAAACTTATCTTGGAAAATACAACTAGTCCTCTCATTTGATCGAAAAGATCATCGATCATAGGGATATGATATTTATTCTTAATGGTGACCTTATTAAACATATAATAGTCAATTCAAAGTTTTAGAGTACCATCTTTATTCTTAACGAAGACCATTAGAGCTCCCCAGGGTGATAGACTACGTCAAATCAACCCTTTATCTATAAGCTCTTGTAGCTGAACCTTAAGCTCTCCAAGATATGATACATTCATTTGGTAAGGGGATATGGATTTAGGTACTTATCCAAGCATGATGTCAATTGAAAAATTAAATTCTATTTTAGGATGTAATCTTAGTAATTCCTCAGGAAATACATCCACAATCTCTTCTAGGACATGGTAATCTTAAAGAGTATATCCTTTCTCTAAAATTACCTCATTTATTTTGATACAATAGATTTTACACCCTTTTCTTAATGATATTTCTATCTATAAGGTTGAAAGAAACTTTTTGGCTAAATGGTTGATGGTACCTTGGATTACAACATGTTTACCATCTTCACTAAGACATTGGATTATTTTATTGAAGCAATCGAGTTTTGCTTGGTGTTGTTATAACCAATCCATGCCTAAGATTAGGTCCTATGATCCTAAAGGTACAATAAACATGTTTACATGAGTTTTGAAAACTCTTAAATCAAGTTCAACCTGTTATAGACATTTAAAAATGACTACCCTTTTCCCAGTGCCAAATTCTACTTCCCATACTTCTCGAAGTCTAGAGGGTTTATTTTTACATTTAAAATCACTTGAAGGATAAATAAAACTATTTATGGCTCTTAAATTAATTAAAATCATGAATGAAAAACGTGAAATTATACCTGAAGTTTCAATCGGAGTAAATTGAAAGTTTGCATTTCTATTTTCTACAAGAACATAAATTCTATGATTTGAAGCTTGATTTCTTTCCAGTTGAGGGAAAAATTTATGGTAATGGTTGTCATTATATTCCTATCATATCATAAAAAATTTAAGATCTAAAGGAATAATATTAGATCATATGGTAGGGCCACATAAGTTATCTTGTTGTTGAATGTTATTTCCATTACTCTTTTTCACAAAGGGTTGAGTTTTTAAACCTCTATCATTATTCTAAAATTTTCCTTTAGATTTATTTTTCTTGTTAAATGTATTTTTTTGATAATTTTTGTTAAAATTATTTCTTACCATGGGGATAACATATTTTTTTCTATTCTGCAGTCTGTTGTTATGAAAATCTTGTCTTACCTTTTAACAAGACTTCTCTTTTTCTTTAGCATGATGTGCCAATTCCAAGGCAACAACTAAAGTACATAGATTATTCATGTTCAAATCATACATAGGTACTTCATTCAAACTTAATTTTAAATTTTTAACTTTAGTCTCCTCATCCTACATGTAATTCACATGACATATGATGCCTAGAAACTTGTTTTCATATTATGAAATAGACATTGTTCCCTACTTCAACAACTAGAATTCTATAATTTTTTGCTCCTTATTAATACTATTTAGATATTTATTTATGAATTATTTATCAAATTTTCCCATGATAGATTCATGGAATCATACCCATTAATAGCACACAGGTGGTTCTACCACAAAGCAACATCACCCACCCATTGGTAGGCTCCTATGTGTGCTTTTATGTTGGAGCCCATATTATATAGAGTAAGTTTTTGTAAATTAATCTATTGTGCCTTAACAAAATCCCTAATATATACACCTATAAACATGGGATGAGGAATATTTTTAAGCTTGTTGATGATGGGATCCATAACATCTTGTTACCTTGGATTCACATCTCAAGGCCCTTATTCCTAATCACCTTATTGCATATTTTCTAAATGGGTTAACCTTTGACCATACCCTTCTATTTGCACTTGAATGTCATGTAGTTCACCCAAAATTTCATTGTGACTAACATTCTGATCATCAATAATGTCTTTATCAAGGTTGCCATGATCTTTAGCATTTTTGATGTCATAATCATCATCAACATCAAAGTTTACATTCTCATTTTGACTATGATTATCACCTAAATCACTTCCAACATTTTTGACTTCCCTACTAGCTCTAGTTCTCATCATCCCAAGAAACATTAAACATAAATTTAGCTAATGATCACAAAAATTCCCTTAGGAATGAATGAGGCTCTAACACCACTTACCATAACCCCCTAAAATCAAGCCAAAAAACTTGACTTTCATTGTTATGAAGTCCAAATTTCAATAATAAGATAATCAAATATGAACATTGACTAAAGACAATTCATTAATAGGTCTCAATGAAGGAAATATATTATGCGTATGAGTGGATGCACACATATTAAAATAAAGGATACAAAGTGTACACCATATTATTACAAGCTTTTTTTTAAGATAACGTAACCTAAGAAGATTTTTTGAATCCCTTTAATGATTCTAGTGATCACCTTCAGGATAATGGTGAAACCATGATGTTAATTATATATGTTTTACTACATATTTAAACATTAAGTTTTAATGTTACTATGCAATCAAATTTATCATATTGTCTAAATAAGTTATGAAGATAGGAAACGTAATTATTTCACTATTCATTAGAATTATTAGCAAGAGGTTATTTATAATCATAATGAATTCAAAGTACTATTTGTTTCTCAATAAATATGACATCATTTTATTAAAGGATATGTAATATTTAAAATAAAGATGTTACATAAACATGTCAACATAAAAAATCAAATACAATTAAATTTTGAACTCCATGTAAGGGCATTCCACATAGAAGACACTTAATCTTTACAAAGATCACTAGGAAAGTCTACCTTGAGTCTTTTACCAGGGTCCAAAACCCAAGGTAGTCTCCACCCTCACCTTGTCATTCATCATTTTTAATTATACATAACTATGCTAACAATTATACCCAACTGAGAAGAATTACTAACTGCGATACATCAAGTCTAATGTATCTAAATAAAGTAATTATAATTATATCTACACATGGATATTATGCCTTTTAAATATATTATTCAGTAATTAACTAGTGTTGATCTATTTTAAACCATGAATATACTCATACACCTATGCATCCATATAGACCACAATTAATCAAATTCTAATTTCTATGTATATTGGAGAATGAAGGTGTAAGGTTTAGAGTAAAAAGTAGCATAATCAAGATAATAACACTTTGTGGCCCTTAATTTGTAGTAGAATGATTTATCAACAATCATATCAAAGTGTAAGAGATCTCATATTATACCTTGTTATTCTATCAAAATTAGTTGTTAAATGAATAAACAAACTTAGTCGATTCATATGAAATAAGATCACACATCAATCTTAACTTAAATATGAAATTGTTGAGAATGGACAACTTCCATGATTAAAGTATTAAGAACCATTTACACTCTTGAAATAAAACATATAGCATATAGTGATTTGTATCTTTAAACACTTAAGCAATAACTATGCAAAGGAATTGAAACTTAATTAAAAAAATCCTCAAATGTTACAACTGCTAATAATACCTCTACAAATAATGAATTCACCTAGTAGGAAGGTTATGGATCATATGACAACTATAGTGGTTGGGCAATAACCTACTTTTCCAATAAAATTCTTTATTATCAAAGAAGCCATCATTTAGATTAAGTAGGAAAATATTACTCAAAACTTATTATAAATTTGAATATCGAATTTTGGAATAAAATAAATCCAAATAACTACCATTTGTTTACCAATCAACTATAATACTTAGCAATCGATGGTTTTACCTTATAACAAAAGAAAATAATAAATTAATTTAAATATAAAACTAGATGAAGTGCATTAGGTCATAAAAGAGAGGTGTTCCTTCACATAAATCCATAGTGGTATGCTATAGTTATATCAAAATACTAATTTCTAATATAACCAACTTGATCAAAAGAAAGTGTTACAACCATAGATGAAACTTAATATCTTAGATAAATGTCTCCAACCATGCCAATAATTTCCACTTAACCCTAGGATGTAAATAGGAAGAAACTTACAACTTTTTAATAATAAAATAATCTTGATCATACTCAAATTTGACTACTACCGCTCACCAATGAGCCAAAAAAAGAATAGTAGAGCCCTTATGCCAATCGGTATTCCATCTTATAATGTCGTATCATAAGTGCAATTTATAAATAATACAGTAATAATGAATTAAAGAAAGAATGTAGAGTATTCTACCAATATTTTACTATTAGTAAGTAAAATAAGTTTTACCGATCAATATCAAACCATGGCTTATCCATGAGACTGTTATACTACTTTGTATTCAAACCACAAAGAATTAACATACAAAGCTTAAGCTCTCATGAGAGATAAAATAATAATCCAAAGTAATTATTTTTTTAAAAACCAATCATAATCTAAATATCATTTATTTTTTCATATGCATTAGCTCTAACAATGAATTAAATATAAAAGTATGCCTGAGAAATGTTAGTTTTGGTTTTTTCCCACTAGGTGGTTTTACGTACATGATCTTATTAGCTTGCTTAGCTTAATAATTGGTCATTAAGGTGAATGTACTCAAGTCATTTTCTAATTGTGAGTTGAGTTAATTACCTTTTTGGGTGACTTAATTCCTCATTATATATTGTACCTTTCCTATGCACTTTTTGGCTAATGCTCAATAATGCAACTTTTTGTTATGAAAACAAGCTTCTTTCTCTTATAAACAATTCTTCAAATTTCACTACTCCATACAGATTCATCCTCATGTATTCAAACCTATCTATTTTATCCCTAATTGTGGCCAATTTTGACATGGGACCAGAGCTACATTGGTAGATGAATCCATTGATTATGTTGTGAGATATTACATTCTTGCTTGTTCCAAATTTTATTTTTTAGGGTTTAGTGAGATTTCTCAAAAATCATGTAAATCTACATAATTTGAGTCCCTAAGTGAAAAATGGATAGTGTTGTTGGATTTAGAAGGTGGTAAAACCTTAGGAACAACTGTAAATATGACATAATTTCATGACAATCTATTTTTAGCCATTTTTTAGGGTTTTAAGGCCATTTTTTAATTCTACAAAAATCTATACTTTTTGGTGACTTTGAGGAAAAACAAATTTTGATATTTTTTAGGTTTTTTAATAAACCAATTAGGTCTTTGTTAATTTTTTGAGAAGTCACAAAATCTATTTTTTGGGAGGTTTCTTCAATTCGATGGGATTTCCAACCCTCATCAACAATTTTAGTAGCCGATGTGTCATAAAAGGTCTTAACCCCTTGGTCACATGGCACAATCACATGAAGGGGGCTTAAAATTTGATTCTTACTAGTGGGAGCTTAACTTTATCACCCAATCCAATTTTTTGCATACCCAATATTTTTCAAATTTTGCAAAGTGAAGATTGACTTTGCCATCTAGAACTTAAAATATGTATATGTTTCAGCCTACTACTTTTGAGGTCCCATTTTCTTAAAACTATGAGTTTTTTGAGATCTATGTATTGGTAATATTCTCATGCCTTGTAAATTTGAACCTCTATAAGATCAAGGAGTTGTATATTCCTAGTCTTATAATACATGTAGTTTAACATACTTCCTTTCTACACTATGGATCTGAGTTTTGTTTTGATTCTAAAATTGTTAAACTATTATAAGTGCAAATCCTCTTAAGAAGTAAATACTTACACCGAGTCACATGGGTATAGAAAATGAACTAGCCCTTGAGGCAAAGAAGGTGAACTGGTACAATAAAAGTGATGAAACTTACAATGTTTTATGTTTGTCTATGTCTCTTGACCTACTCTTTAATATCGAATCTACCACTACTCCTAATGAAGTTTGGACCATACTGGAAAAAATATTTAGAAAGTAGGACATAATGAAAGGTCATGAGTTAGAGAAAAATATTATTAGTTTGAAACCAAGAAATTTTGATATGGTATAAGACTTATTCACTATTAAGGTGTGGAGCTAAAAGCTTCACCAATGAGCGAATGCTAAAGTTGCTGGATTTACACAGTCACCGATGATGGCAAGGAGTCGACCAGTAGTTGCCAGCGTCGATTATGGATCAGCCAACATCAGTCATGTGCAGACAGGCAGGGACTGACGTCAGTCACCTATGCGTTCAGAAAGTCTATTTTCATGGATGAACAAATTGTTTGCATGATTAGATTAACTGTTGGTATTGAGTCTGCATTTCTATTTTTGGCAGGACTGTTTTAAGCCTTAGATTAGGAGGTGTATCTAATGGTTGATATTGCATAGCTCATGATCCCTAATTCTATATAATAGGGATAGATCTTCATAGCTTGTGTGTAAGAAAGAACAGTATAAGACATATTGTATATGTGTATCAATCCAGGTTGTTGGAATTGATTGAGAGAACTCTTGAAAGAAAAAGATCTGTACATCTGAGAGGTGTGAGAAGAAAGTGTGATTTTCTTCATTGTATTTCCTTCTGGAAGAGTTTAATACAAGTTTTTAGGGTGGTTTCTTGTATCTCTTATTCTTTGCTATTTCTGATTCTAGTTACTTATTATTCTGGTTTAATTCTATGTTTAGTTGCTTACATAAAAGTAATCAAGTTTGTTGGTTGATCCCCAACAAGTGGTATCAGAGCTCAGGTTGACTAACGAGTGTTTCAGATCTAGTTAGTGTTTGTTGATTACAAGTCACTCACAGGGGTTTTTGTTTGAGTGGGAGAAGCAATGGCAGAAGAAAGTAAACTGAGAATGGAGAAGTTTAATGGCAAGAATTACCAATTATGGAGAATGTAGATAGAAGATTATCTATATCAGAAAGATCTATACTTACCGTTAGGTGGGGTTTCAAAGAAGCCCACAGACATGGAAGATGAAGAAAGGAAAGTTCTTGATAGAAAGGCTCTTGGATCTATAAGATTGAGTCTAGCATCTACTATGATATCTAATTTATCACAGGCAAAGTCAACGATAGAGTTAATGACTACTTTAGCAAATTTATATGAAAAACCCTCAGCTTCAAATAAGGTATATCTTATGAAGCAGTTATTTAATTTGCAAATGCAGGAAGGTAGATCTGTATCTAATCATCTAAATGATTTCAATGGAATTGTAAATCAATTAAATTCAATCAAAATAGTTTTTGATGATGAAATTAAAGCTCTATTAATCTTATGCTCTTTACCTAAAAGCTGGCATAACTTGGTAATGGCAGTTAGTAATACTGCATCTGCTTCAAATATTTTAAAAGTAGATGATGTTGTTAGTGTAATCTTGAATGAAGAAATTTGCAAGAAAAGCATAGAGGAAACATCAAGGAATGCTTTAAGTTTTGAAAGTAAGGGAAGGCAAAAAGAGAAGAGCAAGCATAGGAGTTCAAGGTCTAAGTCAAAGATGAGAGGTAGATCCAAATCCAGAAATGGCAGGAAGATAACCTGCTAGAATTGTGGAAAGATAGGGCATGTAAGCAAAGATTACTGGTCAAAACTTAAAGAAGGCAATCAGCATGAAGGTAAAGAAGAAGCAAAAGTAGTAGGTATTATTCCACAAGATGCTCTTATATTCTCTTTGCATAATAATATAAAATCTTGGGTTTTAGATTATGGTGCCTCTTTCCATGCAACCCGAAATAGAGAATATTTCAGTGACTATGTCCATGGAGATTTTGGAATAGTTTATTTAGGGGATGATGAGCCTTGTAAAATTATTGGCAAAGTAAAAGTGCAGCTGAAAATGTAGAATGGCAACACATGGGTGTTGAGAGATGTCATGCATGTTCCCATCCTGAAGAGGAATCTGATTTCTACAAGAAAGTTGGGGGATGAGGGTTGCACAGTAACTCTCACAGCTGAATCTTGGAAGGTTTCTAAGGGTGCACTTGTATTGGCCAGAGGTAAGAGAGTAGGTACTCTCTATTTATGTAATTGTATTACTGATAATTCTCTTTTTGTATTATCTACTTCAGATGTAGATACAAAATTGTGGCACCAGAGGCTTGGCCACATGAGTGAGAAGGGAATGTCTATTCTTAAGTCAAAAGGTAAGCTTTCAGATTTGAAAAGCATAGATCTAGATTTCTGTGAGCACTGTATTTTTGGAAAATAGAAGAGAGTGAGTTTTCTCAAGACTGGGTCAACAAAGAAGAAGCACAAGTTGGAGCTTGTTCACACAAATGTGTGGGGACCAGCTCAGGTTGCCTCTATTGGAGGATCACAGTACTATGTTTCTTTCATTGATGATGCTATAAGAAAGGTATGGGTCTATTGTATAAAGAAAAAATCTGATGTTTTTGACACTTTTAAGATTTGGAAAGCTTTAGTTGAGAATGAAACAGGCAGGAAATTGAAGTGCCTTAGATCTGACAATGGTGGTGAGTTCTATAGATATAAGTTCAACTGGTATTGTTATATGAATGGAATACGTAGGCAAAGGATGGTTCCAAAGACACCTCAGCAAAATGGAGTTGCTGAAAGGATGAACAGAACAATATTAAAGCGTGCACAGAGTATGAGGTTGCATGCTAGTTTGCCCTTACAGTTTTGGGCAAAAGCTGTAGATACTACAATTTACCTGATTAACAAAGGACCCTCTGCAACTCTGGATGGTGGAATTCTAGAAGAGGCTTGGATAGGTAAAAAGGTAGATCTTTCATTTCTTAGAGTTTTTGGTTCTGAAGCTTTTGTGCACGTTGATAAGGAAAATAGAAAGAAGCTGGATGTTAAGTCTATGAGGTGCACTTTTATTGGTTATGGCTCTGGAGATTTTGGATTCCAATTTTGGAATCTAGGAACTAATAAAATAATTAGGAGCCATGATGTTGTTTTTAATGAAAAAGTGATGTATAGTGATCAGCTCAAGAAGTTGAAAAATTCTGAGCAGGGCCATGAAGATTTGGATGAGGTGACGATCCAAAATGAGCTCGCAGGAAAGAATAATCACAGACAAGAAAACACAGAGATCGATGTCGGTCAGGCAAGAACCGACGTCGGTCAGAAAGTGACCGATGTCGGTCAGGAAGGAATCGGTGTCAGTCATGTGGAACTGACGTCAGTCAATTATAGGCCTGGAGGTGACCGAGGTCGGTCACTGACAGAGAATTTAGGCAGACAGCAAGTAGAAGATGAGTCTTAGACACCCATAAGGAGGTCAGCAAGGGTAAGTAAACCTCCAATTCAATATTCCCCTTCATTATTCTACTTATTGCTCACTGATAGTGGAGAACCAGAGATTTTTGATGAAGCAATGCAGGTAGAAACTTAGAAACAGTGGGAGCTTGGCATGAGAGAGGAAATTGATTCCTTGAAAGAGAACCAAATGTGGGATTTGGTTGAGTTTCCAGCTGGAAAGAGAGCACTAAAAAAAAAATGGGTTTATAGGTTAAAGGAAGGTGAGAATGGACAGATGAGACATAAGGCTAGGTTGGTAGTAAAGGGATTTGCATAGAAACTAGGTATTGATTTTGGTGAAATTTTTTCTTCTGTAGTAAAAATGACTTCTATTCAGATTATATTGTCTTTGTTGCTATTGAGGATTTGCATCTTGAGCAGCTTGATGTTAAGATAGCATTTCTTCATGGAGATTTGGATGAAGAATTATATATGGAACAGCCAAAAGGTTTTGAGGTCAAAGGTAAGGAGAAGCTTGTGTGCAGGTTAAAGAAAAGCTTGTATGGTCTCAAGCAAGCTCCTAGACAATGGTATTTGAGATTTGATAGGTTTATGACTGAGCATGGCTACATTAGATGTCAATATGATCATTGTGTTTATTTTAAGAGATTGGATAATGGTAGATATATTATTTTGTTGTTGTATGTAGATGATATGCTTGTTGCAGGTTCACACATGCAAGATATCTCTGAGCTTAAGGTGAAATTAGCTCACACATTTGCCATGAAGGATTTGGGAGCAGCAAAGAAAATCCTTGGCATGAGTATTAAGAGAGACAGAAAAAATCATAGGTTGATTTTGTCTCAAGAGGATTATGTGAACAAGGTGTTGGAGAGGTTCAATATGCAGGATGCAAAACCGGTGAGTACACCTATGGCTGGACACTTTAAATTGAGCAAAGAATAGTGTCCTAATTCACATGATGAGGTAGAGTACATGAGTAGAGTTCCATATGCTTCTACAGTTGGGAGCTTAATGTATGCAATGGTATGTACTAGACCAGATATTGCCTAAGCAGTGGGAGTTGTCAGTAAGTATATGGCCAATCCAGGGAAGGAGCACTAAAAATTAGTCTAGTGGATTCTCAAATATCTGAGAGGGACTAGCAGTAAGCATTTGTGCTATGGAGGGTCAAACACTTCTCTACATGGTTATGTAGATTCAGATATGGCAAGTGATTTGGATGGCAGGAGAAGCACCACAGGATATGTGTTCACTATTGGTGGAACGGTGGTTAGCTGGATTTCAAAGTTGCAAAAGGTTGTTGCCTTGTCTGCTATAGAGGCAGAATACATTGCAGTCACAGAGGCTGGCAAAGAGATGATATGGATGAAACAGTTCATGGAAGAGCTAGGAAAGGAGCAAGAGAGTTATAGATTATATAGTGATAGTTAAAGTGCAATTCATTTGGCTAAGAATTTAGCCTTTCATTCAAGAACCAAACATATACAGCTTAAGTACTACTTCATAAGACAAGTATTGGAGGATGGTGAGTTGAAGCTAGAGAATATCCATACAGATAAGAACCCTACTGATATGTTAACCAAGCTGGTAACAAAGGAGAAGTTGAATCTTCGTTCAACTTTTGTTGGTCTTCAAGATTGAGTTTGAAGATGGAAAAGCTAGAAGATGTTGTTGTACAGGTACTGGTGTAGTTGTTTATCTCCAAGTGGGAAATTGTTAAGGTGTGGAGCTAAAAGCTTCACCAATGAGTGGATGTTGAAGTTGCTAGATTTACACAGTCACTGACGAAGGCAAAGAGTTGACCAGTAGTTGTCAGTGTCAATTATGGATTAGCTGACGTCGGTCATGTGCAGACAGGCAGGGACCGACGTCGGTCACCTGTGCATCCAAAAAGTCTATTTTCATGGATGAATAGATTGTTTTCATGATTAGATTAACTGTTGGTATTGAGTCCACGTTTCTATTTTTGGCAGGACTGTTTTAAGCCTTAGATTAGGAGGTGTATCTAATGGTTGATATTGCATAGCTCATGATCCCTAATTCTATATAATAGGGATAGATCTTCATAGCTTGTGTGTAAGAAAGAAGAGTACAAGACATATTGTATATGTGTATCAATCCAGGTTGTTGGAATTGATTAAGAGAACTCTTGAGGGAAAGAGATCTGTACATCTGAGAGGTGTGAGAAGAATGTGTGATTTTCTTCATCGTATTTCCTTCTGGAAGAGTTTAATACAAGTTTTTAGGGTGGTTTCTTGTATCTCTTATTCTTTGCTATTTCTGATTCTAGTTACTTATTATTCTGGTTTAATTTCGTGTTTAGTTGCTTACATAAAAGTAATCAAGTTTTTTGGTTGATCCCCAACATTCACAAAGTTCAAAAAACTCCAATTATAGTTAAAATTGTGTGACATTAAAAAATAGATGATCAATTGATTCTTTCCATCCTTTCCAAGTTGGGATATAACTATTCTATCTTTATTTCTACTTCCATGCCATAAGACATGCCCTTAGAGCTACATGGACTATGCCATCCTTGGATGACTTTGTTGTGGACTTGACTCAAGAGAAAGACAATCTCATTCAAAAGGGTAAACTGAAGTCATCTAAATTACATGCCCTAATTGTGAGTCATGATAAATATAAGGCTTATAGTATCAAGGATAAGAAACATAACAAAAAGTACCTAGATCAAAGAAAGGGTTAAAAATAGGATGCTAAGTCCAAAGCATCAAAAGAGTCCTCCTATTTTGATGAAAAACCTAAGAAAGATTGACTCGCATGTGGCTACTATAAGAAATCTAGGAATGATGAATCCAAATGCACAAATAAGCAGATTGACCAATTGACTAAGATGCTAGAGAAGCACATCATCTGTGTCCCTGAGTCTTATAATTAGATTTCATCAGCACATGAGTCTTTTAAGGTCAAAGATAGTAAGAAGGACAAATATAAATTCAAAACATTTATTGTATTTGCATCCTAACCTTCCACATGGGTTATCGATTATAGTGCATCACACCACATGGATTCATCATAAGACATGTTCTCGTATTTAGAGCCTTGTTCTATGCCTTCCATCTTATTGGGTGATGATACGTACACATAAGTTAGTGGGAGTGGATCTGTTGAAGTGAATGATGGGACATTTTATGATGTTTTATGTGTTCTCTATTTATCCACCAATATCCTATTGGTTTATTAGATCACTTACATTGGTTCAGTCAAGAAAGTTGGGTTCACACCTAACTCAATGGTTATTAGGGAAGCAAATAATGAATCCATTATTGTATTTGGGAAAAAAGATCACTATCCATGATTGTATAATTTCTAACATTTTTCTCCTAATTAACCTTCTATTACACTAATCACTCATTCATATGGGGTGAGTAAATTACAACATGAGTTATTCAACCATATCAACTATCACTACCTAGAGCAACTCAATCATTAAGACATGGTTTCAAGGTTGCCACTAGTCAAGTTTTATGATAGAGTTTGCTAGGGTTGTATACTTGGTAAGCATCTTGAGAAGTATGACAAGAGCAAATCACAAAGAGCTAAACATATATTAGAGATTGTCCATAGTGATATTACTAGTTTATTTATAAATCCTTCATTTAACATGATTAAATACATGCTTACTTTCATCAATGACTTTTTGAGGCATACTTGGGTGTATTTTATTAAGGAAAAAAAAGAGGTGTTTGATTATTTTTAGGATTTCAAAGTGCTTGTATAAAAATAGTCACATAAATCCATCAAAAAATTTCTCACCGATAATGGTGGTATGTCAGTATCTATTTTGAGAAATTATGTAGATCATAGGGGATTGAACTAAAACACACATTTCCATATAGTCTGAAGTAGAATGGTGTTGCAGAGTACAAGAATAGGTCCTTGAAATAAATGGCCAATTATATGCTACACTCCAAGTCTCTTTCACCTTAGTACTAGGATGACGCCATCAACTATGATTGTTATATATAGAACCATGTTCCTCATAAAACATTGAAGTGATTCTATCCTTTTGAATATTGAGAGGTTTAAAACCCATAGTGAAGCATTTATGAGTGTTTGGATCTCCTGATATGGCCTACATTCTAAAGAGGTAATACCCCTTATGTCAAACCCTTTTACTCTAGTCATCTTGGTCTATTTATCATATGTGGTAACCATTTAAATATGTAGAAAATTTGTTGTGGGATATTTGATGTTACCATAATTATATTATTATTTCATTTTATATGTTTTGATATATTTTGTGGTATCGATAGATATGTACTAGACTATATAAGATTATCACTATGTACCTTAGCTAGTTCAGTAGACCTTGATTAAATGGGTGATTACTTAATATGATGGTATTGAGTAGATGTATGATTTATTTAGATATTAATGTTGAATAACATGATGATTTATTTTATGCCTTATAGTTGATTATATTAGACTAACCAAAGATTATGATTTGATTTTTTGGCATCCTTGTATTGACAGTTATATTATGTATAAGCTTTTTCATATTGTTTAGATATCAATTATTTTCTTAGATGTATTGGATGTTGTATTGAGTGTGCAGATTACATGGGCCCAAAGGTGAGATTACTAGGGACTCAGACGTGTCTCAACATACCATATGCATACCTTGGACCATTTCCAAACTTTGAAACCTTACACTCTTCATTATGAAAATTATTAAATTTATTATATTATGCTCTTTTTATATTTATTTTATATTATTGAATTGTGATGTTTTAGCTTAAATTTTATTAATCTAACCAATCTAAGCCTTTATTAAGCATAAATGAGGTTATTTAACCTTGTCAATGGGTTAGGTTGACCTACAAACCCAACCCATATTCAAACATGGATTTATCCTATCAACTACTTTTTAGCTTGAGTATTTGACAACAAAAGCTTCTCGTACTAGTCCTTTTTGGACCCATACATATCCAATTGGATAGGTGTGGGTTTTTAGGAACTTTGACCACTTTTTGGTCATAGTAAGGCCTTGTTTATAGCCTAGATTTTGCTTCCACAAGCAACCCTCTCCTTTTAAACAAAAATGTTTTGTTATGTTTTTGAGTGCAAAGAATACACATGCATGTGAAGGGCATTTAAGAGATTTGTAATAGAAATTTATGGAAGGAGGTCACATCTTTGGGATGAGGATGGCCATGTGTCACCCTCCTATTGATATTTATTTTTATTGTCTTCTTCTTTTAAGGACCTTATTTTGATCTTTTTGGGGATGTATTTTTTGGAGTGTTGGAGAGCTTGGGTATTTGGAAAAAGGCTTTTGGAAGATTGACAAGTAGATATTTTGGTCTGAGGTAGGTATTTTGCTTACTATTTTTTATGTTTGAATGCTCTCTCTTCTCTTGTTTTCTCTTTGATGGATCTCCTTTAAAATAAAATGAACAAAATTTTTGATTGGCTTGAGGCCCTTGTTTTAAAAAAATTTCTTGAGTTTTTTTTTTTTTTCATTTTGTATGGTTACCATGATTTCCCTTTCTTGTTTTCTTCTTTTTTTGATCATGTCAATGTTGGGTTGTGGGAGATATAAGGGAGAGAAATTATTTCTTGATAATCAATATTTTATTTGGCTTGGAAGCCCTTGTGTTCAATAATAAATTTATGTGACAAATAAAACCATTACCCTCTTCTCTTCCCTCTAGTAAAGTTTCAGTGACTTCCTTGTTCCTTATGTTTTTTATTGTGGGTATTTTTATATGTTGTTTTTTTATTATTGGCACTTATTAATATTTTCATTTCAATATTCTTCAATTGTGCATATGAGTTGAGGCATGCCACTTTTCCTTGGGCTTGAAGGAGGCTATGTATGGATCTCACTCAGTGAGAATCCCATGTAATGATGCCTATAGGATGGGTGGTTAAACACCTTCCTTTGGTATAATTTGGAGTGTTTTAGAATATTGGAGGTTACTCTTCTTGTGTGTAGATCTTAGTTTGGATCTTAGATCTTGGAGCTTAGAGTGATTTACTCATGGGTTGTTTATATTGGTTCTTTTTGGCTTCAATACATTCTTGATGATGTAGAGTTTTTTCCCTTATAACTCTTGATATAGAGTGAGATTTTTGATGAAGTATTGTTAATACTTGTAGCCTTAGATACCTTTTTTATGACTCTTTCAAATTTTTTGTGATGAGACAATGATCTTAGCCATGTGGACTTAAGATCTATCCCTTTATATCTTGTTAAAAGTATTTTTTATCCATTTAAATTTATTTTATCTTTATGTATATGGTTATTGTTGAAAAGAAGAAATATAGAAATTGTAATTATTCATCTTACATAAAAGTGAAATTCATTTATCATGATAGTTGGGATTAATGATATTTAAATGTAATAAATGTTTATTTTCTTTATTGGGTTACGTTGAAATGAGTGATTGTGGAAGTAGATAAAATTTCTCTCTATCCATTACACTTAAGATTTGAAAGAGTATTTCTCATTGCTTTATTACATTGGAATGAGAATGTCTCTCATTACTCTCCTCTCTCCATTCTATTTTATTTTAAAAATAAAAAGTTAGTGAAAGTGAAAAAAAATCCCTTGTTGAAATTATTATTACAAAAGAATTGTTTGTTTGTTATTGTAATTGGATCACAACAAAATGTTTCTCTTCCCCTCTCCCGTTCTTTTATTTAGATATGAAAAATAAAACATGATGTGTGAATATTATTTATACGAGGTTGATATAAATTGCTAAAGAAAATATGTTTATCACTTAGCTATATAAGTAAATATTTTTGGTTATGTTAATCATGATGCTATTTTTCAAATAATAGTAGATTATTATAAAAAATGAATCTTAAATTTTAATTGAAAAAAGAAAAAGAAAAACAATATTAATAGAAATATATATGTGTGATATAGATATAAATGAATGAATGCTTTATTAATCAAGTTGGTAGACTTCACATTAATAAATATGTGTGTGTTATACATATATATCCTTTTGGTAGTCAATTTCTAACAAATAAGTCAATCCAGTCGACTTAGTTTGTAGTGCTTATTTTTGGTAGTCAAGTTGTAACAACTAAGTCGACCTAGCTAACTTAGTTTTTAGTATTTATTTTTGGTATATAGGGTTCTAAAAAATATGTCGAGCTAGTTGACTCAATTGGTAGAAATTCAAAGCAACATTTGAGTATCATAGCATAATAATTGGCAATCTTAACCATATTCAAGCCCATCAAGGTTCCTATTTTTCCTCTCTCCATCATTTTAGCATTTATTTTAGTTTTTTTTCATAAGTTAGTAGTATTTAAAACTATAACCATACAACTAAGTCAACTTGATCGACTTAGTTCTATATTCTATCTTTTATCTAAGAGACATAGTCGACCTATTTGACTCTATTCTTAAATACCTTGCTTATACAGAATAGTATCAACCCAGTCAACTCTATTCTATATTATTTTCATATAGTGTCATCTAAACCAACTTTGTACTATTCTCAATCAAGGAATTAACAACTATTTTTTAGAAATTAATGCATATTTTATTTTCAACTATTTGAATGCTTAAGTAATTCACATAGTCTAAATACATGTTTTTTCAAATTACCATTCTAGTAACACTATTTTACTCTTTTACACACACTACCAAATCACATAAAATTCAAAATGTATTTAAACACTTGTCTTCTCAAGGCCTACCTACTTGGATTTCATCACCAAAGGGGAAGCCAACTTGGTTTTTTGGCCAAGTATAAATATGTGGTTAATGGTATATATTTTAAAATCACCCGACACCCTTATTACTACAAGATTGTGAAGTGAGGGAGTAGGCCGTAATACCAAGCCATTACCATTGCCAACATAGATCCCTTTTAGCCTAAACTACCTAAAATCAACCTTATATTGATTTTTAGTTCATTATTATAACCAAATCTCTATCACCTTAATTAAAAATGTATTATAACTTAACAATACTTAAGAATAACCACTTAGCTAGATTTTAATTTCAAGTTGTTATTTGCTCTCTAATTATTGTATTCTATATCACAAAACTTGCACTAGCCAATGTTGGTGCAAGATTTATGTTTTGTGTTCCAATTAAACCAATTAAATTAATCTGATTGATTATATGTTTACTTTCATATGATTAAAAATAATATTTCCTACTTTTAGAACACTATCATCTATGTTGACATGGTCTCTCACTGACTGATTCACCTTTTCTACCTATAGTACACAATCAACTTGTTCGAGTCTATATTCTTGTTATTCAATCAAAATTTTCTCTTTGTAGTACTAAATCAACCTAGTTGACTTAGTTGATGTAGGAGCATCACTACCTCTTGTGTAAATATTATTCCAATTATCATATTTAAAGTCTTAGTAGGTTATTGTGGTCTTTAGGATTCAAATCCATATGAATCTATAATATTATCTAATGGAGTGTCAAGTTGTAAATTAGGCTTATCAAAAATGTGTCAACACACTGCTTAACTCATAGTAATTTTGAGTTTTTTAGTGGTTAACTATGGAGTTACAAGTTAGTTACAAATCCTTTCTAGAATAAATAGTGGTTTTTAGTGTGAGGTAGGCAGGTCATTCGAGGAGAAGATAAGTGTGAATTAAATAAGGACATAGAGGATTTGAATACAGGAAGGAGGAGATAGCTCCAAGAAAATATATATGGATCAAGAAAGACAAAATGTGAATCCTTCAAGAAGTGTAATGTCTAGGAAAGAATTGTGTATTGAATAAAATTGATGCATGTGAAGTGAATCGAGTTGGTTTGACTAGATTATATGATATGGTCAAGAAGGATAAACTGAGGGTAAATGCTCTAGGGGTGATTTGGGCCTATTATTATTGTATTATTTTTATATTGAATAAATAAACCTATAGTCCTTCTAGGAATTGAGTAAGGATTACACATGCTTGGAAATCATTTAAATATATTCCCGCTCAAGGACTCTATCCACATAGTAATATTCTAGGTTTTCAAAGATTAGAAGGTTATAAAATGTGTTTTATGGTAAATGTATCTTATTCTAATGATGAGGTCTTGTAGACTAATAAATATATAAAGGAAGGATAGATTAAGCAATTCAAAAGTGATGTAAATGAGTGACATGGAATGAACTTTCAATACCCTGTTCACTTGGCAATCAATCCTACACATACAATGAAACACTTATTTTAAAAAAATGGTGGAAGATCACACATTTGGTTAAGGAAAAGATCATGTAATCAATGATTTCTTGGTGAAAACATTATAGGGTAAATATTTATTATGGGAGTGAAAACATAATCTTGCAAAGACAATCATATTTCAAATAGGAAATAGTTTATATACTTTTTGCAAGAGAGACAACCTAGACCTTGTTTTGTGTGCTTAGTGTCAAGAATCACAAAAATAACGTAAGGTGGAATGGTTATAGTTGGAAAGACAAGGAGGCTTGAATGTGGTAGACATTCAATTTAACCCTTAAGATAATCTTTAGACATAGACCCCTATTCTCTGTGTATTCATTATTGTTTTATGATTGTATGCACTATATTTGGAAGGAAAGCTAAGTAGAATATGAATTATTATTTGTATAAGGTGTTGGCAAGTAATAAATTATGGTTATCAAAATCATATTATTTAATCCTTGCATGGAATATGAACCACTATAGGTGAACCTTACTGTAGACCTATGTATCACTTATTCCCTTGCACAGTCAAACATAAAATAGGATAGAAATTTTGAATAGGGGCATAAAAACATTTATAAAGATGGTATAATGAGTGGGTGAGTCCAAGAAACTTGGTGAAGTTAGAAAAAAGGATAAAGGGTAGTGTAAACTGAGATTAGGTTTCCAAGGGGAATAAATCATAGTCTATACTATTTGATTTAGCCTAAAAAAATGCTACTAGCCATTGTCTAGATAAGGGTAAGAGGGTGCTCATGTAGGATTATTATTTGTAAAAAGGTTTAAGTTGAATGAGGGTCACTAAATGAATTAAATGATCATGATTGAGACATAAATAATCATAAACTGATCCATTGAACCTTAGAACAAATTTTTGCACTATGATCTAATAAGCCATTGCCATAGGAAGTGTATTAAATAAGACAAAGAGAGAAAAAGATTGTGTAACCTCTGCATAATGAGTACCTTTGGGATGACCATGTTCTTTGTTTGCAAACTTTGTCTTCATCTAAATCCCTAATTCAAAGTAGTACTAAGTCCAACTAGTTGACTTAGTACCTGTGGGTTGATCCTATTCTATATTTGGTCAATTTTATCTTCATTTTGTGTCCTATCTAAATAGTACATAGTCAACCCTGTCAACTCTGTACACCTTAATTGATATTATTTTATATGTGGTTATCTAGTATTATTTCTTAATTATGTCATCTTTTTAGACTTTGCTTAGTCAATAACATTACATAATTAAAGATTTAGACTAGAACCTCACTTATTTTATTATTTTAGATGAAATTATCAAATTTTCTCCTTCATATTTTCCTAATCCAAAACCAATTACTACACAATGTAATATAGTTGAGGTCCTTCATCCTAGTCCTCATATTAATACCAATGTTTGGAATCCTCTAGCCAATACCCCTCATCCTAACAACACTAATACCCCACCTTTAAATGCTAATGCACAAATTTACACAACTCAATTTATTTCAAAAAAAGTTCAACAAATGAACATCATGTAAAGAACTAATCATTCCCAAATGATGCAAATGCAAAAAAATTTATTACACATGATTATTCAACCACTCAAGTCATCATTTCTCAACCAAATCATAATTTTGGCCCCCATCCTCTTATAAATGCTAATGGAAATATCATCCCTCAACCTACTTTGCATAATCAAACTCTTCAACATCTTCAAAATAAACCTTAAACCACATTAATTGCATCCATAAATATTAGAAACATTTCTCCAATTATCACATATGATGGGACTAAGGAAGCTACTATATTTATTAAGTCTTTTGGTAATCTCTATAAGGAATGGATCCAAACAAACACCTTTGGTACCACCAAGATCCTAGCTACAACCTTTTTTGGTGATGCACTTGAATGGTACAACCAAATTCCTAGACATTCCATCTCACAAATAGAGGATTTATTTAATGCTCTTGTGAAGTAACTCTATCATGATGACCTCCATGAAAATTACCTTAGCCATTTCATCAATGCCAAGCAACTTCATAATGAATCTACTCACACTTTCAACAAATGGTGAAAGTCTTTAGGTCACAAAGTGGACCAAACATGACTGATGATAATCTTTTAAAACTATTTTTTACTACTCTTAAAGGTCCCCTTCAATACAAAGTTTGAATCTTTTCCCCTAAAACTTTAGAATAAGACTTATACCAAGAAAAAAGGCAAGAATTTCTTATGACTCAATTTGAAACACCTCAAACAACTATTGAAGAACCTTTCCAATCATTTTCTCATAACATTGATTTATCCAAGCTTCCCCAACCTCAAAATGAATCATCTAATTCAACAAATTTTAACCCAACCCACCCTCCCTTGAGTCTAGAACAAATCAAGAAGAAATTTCCACCCTCTAAACCCATGAGCTTTGATCCTTCTAAAGCTCCTCCAAAATGGTATAATCCTAATAAATTTTGTTGGTAGCATGCTACTATAGGTCATTCTCATGAGTCTTGTCATGATATTTGTTGATTTCTTCTTGCTTCCTTGCTTGGTACACATTTCAATCTTATTACTCTAACAAAACAACACTATCAAGACTATCTTCAAGCCTCACAACTCCAATCTAAAGAATCATAATCACATCAACTACCTAATAAACAACAAAAATTATCCCATAACTACACCTCATCCACTAATGTTTATTCAAACCATAGTTGATCCTTCTTCTTATACCAATAAGGAAAGGATAACTCACACAAAAAAATTTAAACATATATTTGTATCCATTGAACCTCAACCTCTTAGGTCACATGAACCAATGAAGTACCTAGTTCAAATGCCACTCCAAAGAATATCATGCATGATCCTCCTTTACCTCTTTTACCTATTTATACCTCTCCTACACATCCTATGTCAAATTCAACATCCTTAAAATATAATAAGCCACCACATTTACCTATCTCTAAATGCACCTACCAACCCAATGCAAATCATTCTAATGGTTCAATTTCACCTTAAATAATCTCACATGTTAGGGCATCTTACGATGCCCATCCACATATCACTTAAAATCTTGGGGCATCTTACAATGCCCATCCCTATATCCACTTACCCATTGGGGCATCTTATGATGCCCATTATTATACTATAATGCATAATAACAAACAAATTCAACTTCAAGAAACCTTCTGAGACATATACTTTTATTTCACATGCTCAAATTTGATAAAGATGTTAACATAGATCTTACATGTTATTTTTTATCTCATACGACTTTATTTTTGTGCACTTTAATTCTTTTAGTCACACTTTACTAGAATCATTGTCATAATTAGGTTCTTTGGTTTTCTTACACATTAAATTTGGAATTTATTTTTATTTTGGTTTTTATATCTCTTTCATTTTTGTCTTTCTATGTCATTATTTGCCTTAGTATCTTTATGATTATTTTTTCCCCATTATTTAGCATTCACCTCATTGGTTTTCACTTGTGAGTTATAACGTAAGACCATGGATAAGACCAGGCTCTCCTCACAAATTACCACATTATAACATCTTTAAATAACTTTTTGGGATGACTACTACTTTCATTGGTGCTTGTGTTAGATCTTTTGTAGGTCAGTATGGCTTCTTTAGTGACATGACTATGATAAGCATAGCCCCATCCCTTTCATATCACTATTTTACCTCTTTATGACCAGCTACGAGCATATTTATCATTGTATCACTTATTACATAGATGGATCTCTTATTATCCCCATATTTCCCTTATTTCCTTTCATTTTAGGCTCACATCACTCAATTTTGAGATTGTACACTTACTTGTAGGCAAGTCTAGCAGTATTTAGACACCTTAGTATTTAGGTCCTTTTCTCTAATAACCAAGTGTAAGCTCTCTTGTGTTTGTCAACTATTTAACTCATGTTTGATTCTCTAAATCCATATGGAATATGAATATAAAAATACAAAAGAGTTAAAAGCAAAATCATAAAAGAAACAAAAGGAAAAAATAATATTCAAAGTTAGATCACACTAAAATACATGATCTATATTTGGCACATCTCCTATCTTAGTCGAAGCTCAAACTCCATAGTTGGCCTCATGATAGAGATGAGGTCCATTAAGGTGCAGTAGGCTAGTAGAATAGGGTAGGAGGTCTCATTATATCATATACTATCTAGTGCCACTTATTTCTCACACAAGTACCCAATCTTCATAGTGGACTGACAACTCTATAAGGGGTCCTACGGAATGGAGAAAACATTATGGGAAGGTAGATCCATTTTAATTTTCATGCATATAACCTACATGGGTTGATCTATGTACTTCACTTGTTAGCCCAAGCTTTGTGTTCATTAGTCAAAATGTCTTGAGTCTTTAGTTTTGATAGTTTTTAGCCTTTATAATTTACCTAGTGTATTTCATTCTTGATAAGGATGTTCACATTACCCATGTGGTGCCTCACATTCCTTATTTACATAATATTTTTCTTATATTCGCCTTGTTGGATATTATTTTCATCTGATCACATTCTTGATCACATCTACCTTATTACATTTTTTAGTTTATAGTTTATGAGTTGAATTGTAAGACCTTAGATAAGACCAAACCTTCCTCACAAACACCCTTACACCATTTATTTACCACACCATCTCATTATCATATTAGTTATATCATTAGGTGGTTGTGTTTTCTTACATTGCATCTCTGAACAAGCACTAAGTTTGAGTTTTCATCCTTTCAATATTTTGATATTCATCTATCTATCATGTTATTGTTTGATTTTTGTGGACTTCACTTATCTTACATAAGACATTTTTCATTCTTACATGTTTCTATTTATATATGACTTCTTCATGTTTGTCTTACATATTGACTTATATTTCATTTTCAGTCATTCATGTTTTTCTTTATGTTTGATTCAACATGCTTATCTTACATGGTATTACTTTTCACTTACATATCTTTGTGTTTTCTTGCATTGATATTTCATTTTTCATTCATATTTTACATACTTCTCAATGTGATTTAGTATTTTCTACATTCCTTTTTTCCATTTATATTTTACATGATTCCCAATGTGATTTAGTATATTCTACATTCCCTTTTACCATTTATGTTTTACATGCTTTCCAATATGATTTAGTGTGTTCTACAATCATTTATCCTTCATTTGTCATCATTTTATCATTTACATACTTGATATTTTGGTTATAACTTTACCTTAACAATCCTAATTTTCCAATTTTTATACGTAACTTATTTCTACTTTAACCATCCTACGTACACATGCATTACTTCTATTTCTAGTCTTGTATCCCTAGGGTTTATTAAATGTAGGTATTGCACCCTCCACGATCAAGATTAGGATGTTTGAATACAATAATTTCTAAAAAAGGTAATTTAAGGTACAATGTATATGGTTTTTTCATTTACTTTCATTTCATTTTAGCATTACTTTCTCTACACCATTTTTAGTTATCTTGGTTTCATGTGTTGCTATATTCTTTCTTGAAGCACCATCCCTTGTGGCACTCACATGGCATGTGATGAGCTTAGAGTGGGGAACGTGTATACACATAATATTTTTATTAACTTTATCACTTATGAACACTTTTTATCTTGTAGGAACCTATCAAGTTTCAAACTCTCTGAGTGCACGCATTAAAGGGTGCACCCAAAAAGGGGTGGGTAGACCATTGGTTCTTCACAAGATTTTTGTGGCTTTGTATCTTTATTACCATTTTTCCAACCATGTACTATCAATAAAACCTTCTCTTATGTACTTCCCTAAGCCTTTTCTCCTCTCTTCCACCATCCTTTAGTCATTTTCAACCTTCATTATCCCTTCCTAAGCTTAAAACCCTTTTTGATAGTTTACAATACAAAGTTGACTAGGCCGACTTAGTATTCTAATTGATATTTACTATTATCAATTAACAATATATAGTTGATTGGGTTGAATTAGTATTCTAATTAATACTTTTTATTATCAATTAATAATATAGAGTCGACTAGGCTAACTTAGTATCTAATTTCTACTTGTTATTAGCAATTAACAATACATAGTTGATTGGTTTGACTCTATCGGCTAAATTTTTAGAAAGATTTAGGGTTAGATTTTACTATATATACACATCCATTATTGTCATTTAATAAATAAAATAGAAGAATAAGTAAGATATATTGTGTATCTACTTATCCACCATTCTAATTGAGGAGCAAGTTTAGGGTTTCATACTTTCTTTAGAGATATGGATATTATCTTGTGGAGAAGTCTTTTGGATGCATTGATAAGTTGTGTAGCCTAGAGATGACTTATCCTTGTCATCTTGACATACCACAACAACCTCTTATGAAGCACCTTGGCCAAGGGAGAGATTGAAGCTCGACAAGTTCATCTTCAAAGTTAAATATTCATAACTTTTTTCCTCCTTTGTAAGAGTATATAGATATGCATTTGTACTTATCTTCCCTACATTAGGATTATGTATACATTGATGTGAGTATATGTCTTCTATGAATGTTTACTTTTAATTTTTATTAACCCCACTTTATGCCACAAGATTTAGTGAGAACTAGATTAGATTTTGATTTACTTGTTATTAGTTTAGTGAATATGAAACATAGGACCTAATTAGGGTTATTGCATAGTTTTACTTGACTGGAAGTGTGCACCAAATTTCAAGCTCAAGCAATATTATCAAAATGATAATAAAAAACCATAACTTGATGGTACCAATAGGAATGGTTAGAGGAGATAAATCAGAGAAATTAGAACATTATTACCATCCTCTTTACCTTATCATGTCTCCATTCTAGGACTTAAATCCAAATGATTTGATGTAAAGGTTTGATTATTAGATTGTTTGTGAGACTTTGACAATGGCTTCCAATGGGTAATGGCTTAAAATGGACACTATAATGCTATTAGGGATGCTATAGGAGAGATTAAAGGCTTGATAGATAATTTCTCATTGGTATAAAGGGTGGAGAGAAGGTTTAATTTTATAGGCAAGGGAGGGAAGAATCAATGGTCCAAATTCAAATTTGGGCCATTGAGATCTAATCTAGGGCTAGGAAATTTCCATGGAATTTTTAATTCCATGGAAATATATAGAATTAGATAATTCTAGAGGAGGCTAGTTTGGGGAAGATTTCTAGAATCCTCTAATTCTATAAATCTCCCCATAGGGTTTAAGGTTTTAAGAAAGGCTAGTATACGGTGGTGGGTGGGTAGTTGGATTATTTTTTACTTTTAAATTGGCTTAATGGGTTTAAGGGGTAGGTTCATAGGCAATGGAGTCTATCATGAGTTTAATGAAGGGATTAATTGATTTTAGAATGATATAAACATTATGTGGGATATAGGAATGGGATATGGGTGCTAGCCAATAGTGAATATAGCTAGGAAATATGGGAGTTAGACTTAATTAGTGGGAATTAATGTAATTGGTTTGGCAAGCATATTTTAATGCATACAATTTTACCCTCTTTAAAAGGGAATTATGGATGGGTGAAGTGAAAGGAGTAATGGTCTTTCAAAGAAGAACCATAATGTTAGATGATGTTAAAAGTAGTAGGATATGATACCCCCTTGAAAGAGTATGCAGGGAGGAAACTGACCCAGATGGTCACTCAAAATGGAACTCAAGGTGGGATAAGAGTCATAACTAAATAGGGTTGGGATACCCCAATAATGATGAAGTGGCTCAAGTGATGGGTCTAGATAAGAGACAATTGTCTAAAAAGTGATTAATGATAAGATAGGGTTGATTTAAAATAAGATGGGTGTGAGTTGATGATAAGTTCAATATCAAGGATACATGCCACAGGAAGATCAAAAAGGGATAAAAAGATAAATACTTGTGATCGATGATAAAGATCCACTTGGTGTAAGATTTGGGGCTTAAAATGATACATGATTAGTAAGTGACAAATCTAGCTACAAGATAGGGATAAGGGATAAATGAGGGGATGATCTATCCTTGGGTGCCAATTATGAGACCAAGTGCTTTCTACATAATCCAAAAAGACCTCAGGTTAATGTAGTTTTAGATGTGGGATAAAGGGATGTTGATGGTGGTGGCTGCCCCTAGATGTCAGTAATATATGAGTAAGAGTAATGGGATTAGTATTCAGGGATAAGTGGATAGGGGATGTTAGTAAGGGGCTTGGGGGGAGGGTTATATAGGACAAAAGAGTTAGGTTTGGGTCATTTGTAGTCTTTGTCCTTGGTGAATAGAGATCTTGGAGTAGAAAAACATGGATCGTATTCCCTGAGATTCCCATCATGATGAGAGAGTATGTGAACACTAGAGAGATGCCAAGGCTAGACTTTAGGTGAGTACACAACCCCTAGCTCTATAATTTTTGTGATTTTCAATAGTTTTGGTATATTTTAAAGTGGATTTTGGTAGAATAGAATGCCATCCATTATGTTCTAGAAATATTATGACTGGTATTTTTACCCTAATCATGGGGTTGTCGATGCAACTGGTAGGATTGCTAGGGTAAATGGTGGGATTACAATCCCATAGGTAGGGAAATGGTGGGATTATAATCCCATAGGTAGGGAATGGTAGGATTGCAATACCATAGGTAGTAAATGGTGGGATTATAATCCCACAAGTAGGAAATGGTAGGATTATAATCCCATAGGTAGGAAATGGTAGGATTGTAATCCCATAAGTAAAAAATGGTAGGATTACAATCCCATGAGTTGAAAATAGTGGGATTGTAAGTTAGGATGAAAATGGCTAAATGGTGGATTGGATAGGTTTAGATAGGTAGAAAGGAAAAGTTAGATAGATGGAAATATCTAGGTATATGGAGTGAGTTAGTTTGAAGATCTTAGGTAGTCAAGTGGATGATGTGAGGGAAGGGGTACTTAGGTAGTTTGGGTTAGTTTCATAAGATGAGATGGGGAACTTAGACTTAGGATGAGAGGTGAAATGAAGGGTGAGATAAGGGTGTGTTGGATAGATTAGGTGTGTGGTTATGGGGAGTAAGAGTAAGGATATATTGTTTGAGTGATGGGGATAATGATAAATAGATGTTGATTTTGGTGCAGGAGGGCTTAGGTATATGGGAATCCAATCATGACATCCTGAGATACTTCATGATATATGGCACATGACACCAGTGGAGTATGGGGTACTCAAGCTAGTGGGACTACATGAGGTGGTGATGATGCCACCAATTCACATCATTTGAACTCTGATTACAACACTGGTAGAGTGATGGCACTCACAGATGAGTACCTTCTACTTCATTACCAAAGAGATTACTATGACACTGGAGGATGTTTATAGGATTTTCTATCTACTTTTGTGGGGGGGCAAGACATCTTGGTGACTGTAGACACTGATGGAAACATTACAGTGGTTGGGTGGGAGCTTGTAGATAGGGTTATAAGATAGTTGTATCAACCTATACTTATGCCATCATGAGGGTACTTTGGATAGATTGACATTGGTGGTGATGGATCTCGTGTCTAGCATCCTATTGTCAAATAAAAGTGGATGATGGTTTCATCTGGGTTTGGGTGATGTAGTGGCTAATATGGTTCACGATCATTGGGTATTCACCTGGGGCCCCATTATTTTAGTGCATTGATATAAAGATCTACATTTGGGGGATTATAGGAGTGTATGAATTTTTAGCCCCTCTCTACTATGAAAGATATGAATCAAAGAGCATATTTTGATCTAATAGCCATTGTATACACTTACAGGGTTAGAGCCTAGTCAACCTATGGTTCTTTGATGGCATGTGATCTTGGGCATATTACTAGGCAATATGGGAGAGACACATTATTATAGAGAGGCATTTAACAACTTGAACCCAATGCATATTATGTGGATGCCTTATAGAGGGATTAAATTTGGTTGAGTGGATGAGGCATAAACACAGTACATGCTTACACTATGTTATGTGATGGGATGTCGGGACTATATTATTGAGTGATATCGACCAGACTAGTTTTAGTGATAGTTTGGGTTTATCTAGGATGTGCCAAGTCCTGAGTACTTGCTTATGTGTAGTGAGTGAGAGAGATCATACTAACGTAGATCAACTGAGATACCTAATTCCTTGTTTGAGTATGATAGGATAGTACCAATTTAGTGGGATTTTTATATGCCCATTCTAGATCTAGGGGTAATAGTAGCCTATGCAGCATGGTGGTATCCATGAGTTTTGATCTAACTAACTTGGCCTTGTGTGGTGATTCTAAGGGGTATAGTGAGGAGGGTGATGCAATCCTAAGCAAGGATTCAGAGGAAAGTGAGGTAGAGGAGATAGATGCTCATGCTGAGAGTGCAAGATGGAGGAGGGGTTATGACATGATGGACATGGATGATGATAGTGGGGGTGAAACAATAGGATAGTTAAGGGCATAGGCTTAGGTACTAATAGGGCTACATATATAGAAAGTGGCCTAGCCATAGATTCATATAGGTAGTGGTAGTGGTGTGGGTCTTTTTTGGCTAATGAGATCAGCATAGGATGAGGCATTGATAGCATGTTTATAGATAGATATTTAAGCCCATTTGTCAAATATTTCTATGATTAACTGTAAGAGAGATCAACTACAAGCCCATCTTCAGAGTTTGAATACCTAGGGAGATAATCAACTAGTATAGGCATATGGGTAGATTACTACATTACTATCCTAGATTGATCAGAGAGATGGGTAGGTGAATCAGTTACAGACCCAAGCTACTACTTTGCAATATAAATTTATTTAGAAAGACTCATAGCTTACCTAGACTTAGGGATAGATTTCCACATTATAGAGCTAGGTTATAGGGAGGTGGCACAACAATAGGCCTATATCCAGACTTTGACTAGGTAGTTAGCAATGGTTGATAAGACTAGGGATGAGACTGATGAGGGTTTGAGGGGATAGGGTGTGATGGGTATGATGGATCGCATTGTGATACTCATTTGGGAGGCCTAGTATTATAGGATGTTATATGAGGTTGTGGTTTTAGATGGTCATCATGTAGGCTCCTTCTGTGTCATTCAGTCATCTATTCAGTAATCATCTAGAGGTGATAATGGACCACTAAGGCCACTAGGGCCATAACCTTAGATTTGGATGCATTTTCATATATACATGGGAATTTTATATTATATCTCATTCTTTCCCAATGGGTTTCTATGATTGTATCATATTTTTTGACATGGATTCCATGTGGATATTATATCTTGGACACTTGATATTTATATATGATGATGATTTATGGTGATGTATTGTTCATCATTTTTATGGATATGTGATGCATTGATATGTTTAATATGATGATGACATGTATATGAGATGTGATTTGATCTTTTAGATGTTATGATTTTGGCATTATGAGACATATGGATGATTTAAGGATGATGCATAGTTATGATGGATGTAGCATTTTATTGATGATGTTATGTATGGGATATTATTTTTATTTGATGCATGTTGTTATATAATGTGATTTTTGATGTGTATTGATATATAGGCATGTTATATGATTTCAGTATGACAGTTACACATCATGCCTTCATGAGGTGGTTTGTGTTAAAAAGAGATCAATCCCTTGTTTAATTTACTTCATTGGAGTGTTAGTGGTAAAAATACTCCTACACCATGGAGGTAGAGTGATAAGGGAATGGATGTTGGTAGGTTAGTTCCTACATAAAGATAGGTGGGATTCAATTGGAGCTAAGATAAAAGATGGATTAGGAAGGGATGTGAGATAAGGTATGGGGTTTGATTAGGATAGGATTGGGGACTCTTAGAAAATATTCATAGTGTGGAATTATGAAATCCTTTTTAATATTTCATCTTATTTCCATGTGTTGAGGGCATGACGGGTCCTAGGCATGGTAGCCAAGATGCATGTGGGAACTATGTTTGAGAGATGACCCTTTCTGAATAAAACCTTCATGGGCCACCCATGTCATACTTGTTCCCATAAAGATCCAACAAGATAGAAGAAAGATACATGAAAAGCTATTCTAAATAAAACATTCAAATATATACATAACATGAAACACACACACATAAAATAGTATCAAGAGTGATGATAATGATGTAGATGAGTGATGATAGGATCACAAGTGAATATGGACAAGGGATCAAATGATGATATGAGAATTATATATAAGATATACCTAATATCTAGCTCATGTCATGGTGAAAGTCCAATTAAGTTTCAAAATGAGGGTCATGATGACCCCTTAGGAATCAATGGTCATAGTGTTTGCTTGGATACTTCGGAAGATAATTTTTCTAAATACTACAACCTTCCATAATGATGATTTTATGTGGAAAATTGTGAACTTATGGCTTAGTAGTAGAAATATGGGGATGGGGATGGGATGTCACTTGTGAGGTTAAGAGGAGACATACATGCCAAAGAATATTTGGGAGGGTATGATGGGGATGATGAGGATATGACTTGACTTGGGGATAGATATATACATACCAAGTTTGGATTAGTTATTCTAGAGATCCCTTCAACAAATAGTATTCGATAAGCCATTTCCTTTGGCTAAAGTAGTTATCCTACATTGTTGTCTCAGTCTTGATGATAGATTCCTACTGTTGAGACCAAGGTCAAGGCTATTTTACTATGATGCCAAAAACTGATTTTCATCATGGTACTTGCCTAAGGCAACAGTAAGATAGTTTTCACCATTAGATGGATTTGTTTTTTGACTAATGGGGTGGGGCAATGGATGGGTAAAGTGGGCATGAGATGCCCTATAGATGGAGGATAATGATACCTAAATTAAGTATAGAAGCTATTGAGGTACATAATATTCCTGGGATCATCTAATTCTTCTCCATCAATCATGGCCAACTTATATGTTCCTGATCCAAACTTGGCAATAATGACATAGGGACCTAACCAGTTAGCTTCAAACTTCCCCTTCTTATCATGTTCTACATTGGTGTTTTTATGATTTTATTTTAGGACTATGTTACCAATTTTGAACTCCCTAACCTAAATATTTTTTTGGTATTGGCCCTTTAATTTATTTTGATATGCTTGGAGGTTATCCAAGGCCTTCTGCTACTTTTCATCAAGAAGTTCTAGTTCCTGTAGCCTCTCTTGTCTAAGATTACGATCAGTAATGATACCTCAGAGTGAGATCTAGAGAGAGGGGAGTTCCACTTATACTACAAATATTGTTTTAGTACTATATACTAATGCATTTAGAGTTGCCCCAATAGGTGTGCAGATACTTGTTTGATAAGACCATAGTACTGGATATAATTGAGTGTGTTAGTTCCTTCAAATTGATTGGCAGTCTTCTTCAAAATCTTGATGAGAGTCTTATTAGTCAATTTCACTTATCCATTTCCTTGGGGATAATATGGGGAGAATAAATGTTATGTGATATGATATTTCTGACATAAGGCCTCTACTTCTTGATTCTTGAATGATTTTCCATTATCTAAAATTATATTAGCAAGTATACCAAAATGGCAAATAATATGATTAAGAATAAACTTAGAAATTTGGAGGCTTATTATGTAAGTAGGTGGTATTGCTTCAACCCATTTAGTAAAATACTCCATAGCTGTGATAATGAATTTATGACTGTCTGATGAAGTAGGATTTATCTTGCCAATTAAATCTAGGTCCCATATGGAGAAAGGTCAAAAAATCATAATAGGTTGTAACTCTTATGTATGATAATGGATAATGTTTTCATGCTTTTGATATTCTACACATTTATGCACATACTGGAAAGAATCATGGTCCATCATCAGCCAGTAATAACTAGTTCAGAGGAGCTTTTTAGCTAGGGTCATTCCACTGATGTGCCCTCTATAGATATCATCATGGACTTATTTGATTGCTTGAGATGCCTCCTATGATGTTAGATACCTCAAAAAGGTACCATCATAGCTATGATGATAAAGGGTTCTACCAAGGATTATGTATCAAGTGGTGCGATGGATAAAGGCTTTATGTTGATGGCAGTTAAGGTTGGGGGAGGATATTTTCATGAATGTACCTATAAATATCATGGTACCTTGGTACACTAGGATCATTGATTACACAAATTTGAGGTGGATCCAATGATTGATATGATGGGATGATCAGATGCTCAATCAAGAAATTTCCTTCCAGGACATCTTCAGGGAGATCAATAAGTGGGCCAATAGTGGCCATAGAATTAGCTGCTTTATTGCTCCCTCATGGAACTTGTTCAAATGTGATGGACTAAAAATTGGTCTTTAATTGATCCACTAGTTATTTGTAAGGAATAAAATTTTCATCCTTTATTCATAATTCACCATTTACCTATTTGATAATTAATTTTGAGTCCCTAAATACTTGTAACTATTAGGTGTTTCATTGAATAGCCAAATGAAGTCTAGCTATCAAAGCTTCATAATATGAAATATTATTAGTGCATAGAAATGCAAGATGGAATGCTTTTGGAATGAGATCACCCTGGGGGGTGACCAAGAGGATTCCTACCACAGATCCATGTGTAGTAAATGATCTGTCAAAGTATCAGTTCTAGCTATCTAATTTTGAGGTATTCAAGATGGAATCATCTGAGAAATTGGTTGCAATTTGTTAGGTTGTGGAGCTAAAAGCTTCACTGATGCAGACATGGAGGAGGTCATTGGAGGTGGTTGCTGTGTGTTAGAGACACCAGTGTCGATCAGGCCAATTGACGTCGATAAGATTAGACAGGAAGAGCAACCGACATCGGTCAGGGATCGGCCGGCATCGGTCACCTCCAGGTAGACAGGGACCAACGTTGGTCACCTGTGTAATTTAGAACTGCAAGTTTTACAGGCAGTTAGTTAACAAACCAAGTGTTTGCATGTCAAGAGCTAAATTTAGACTAGAAGCTACAGATCTAATTATTGTAACTAGATGTCTAATTATTGTTTGCATGAGATCTATATAATAGACTCATGGGCTGTATTGTAAAGTGTTCTAGTTTGAGTTGAGCAAAGTTAGCTCCTTTTGTGTGTGAGGTGAGCAAGGGTGTTCCTCCTAGTTCCACAGTAGTACCACGTGTGGGTGCTAGTTTGGAGAATCAAGTAGGATTCTTCATGTATGTATGATCTTGGTTAGCAAGTGTGCAAGGCCACATTTTGAGATCTACATGGGTAAGTAAGATCATTGATCTGCAGGTGTATGTGTGTGCATGGTCTAGGTTTGCAGGTGTGTAGAACTAAGTTGATTTTTAGTGGCAACAAAGTCAAGGTGACAGTAATACAACAGGAAGCAAGATCAGGTGGGATTTACTTGGAGTACAGTGTGTACTTGGTCTTGAGCAAGAGAGGAAGGCAAGGCAGTTCCTTCCATAAGTAAGGTCTGTTGAGTTGCAAGTTGTATCAATTCATGGGCGATCTACTTGGAGTGCATGGAGCACTTGTGGAGTGCGTGGAGCACTAGAGTACTAGCAGTGGTGGATACTAACTAGTTGGAGGTGAACACCAACTCTGTGTTTGAGTTGTGTGTTGGGACCGTAAGAGAGAGAGCTTTGAGGGAAGATTTATTGTTTATGCCCTAGAGGTGTGGGAGCCTTAGAGGTGTGTAAGGAAGAAGAACTGTGGCAATCTTCTTTATTATATTTCCTTCTGAAAGAGTTTTAATACAAGTTGTGTATTGTCTCTCATATTTTGTGTTATTTTTGAATTATAGTTACTTGTGATTCTGGTTTAATTCTGCATATTCAATTGCTTGTATTTGGTAATCAATTGTGTGCTTCTATATTTCCCAACAAGTGGTATCAGAGCCTAGTTGTAGGTTTAAGAGTCTAATACCAACAAAGTGGTATCAGAGCTAAGGTTACAGGGAGTAGGTTTTGTGTTTGGTTACAGGTCACTCTCAGGGGTTTCTAATTGAGTGGGAGTATAGCATTGGCAAAAGAAAGTAAGCTAAGAATGGAGGAATTGAAAAGCATGAATGGTCTATTACAGTCCTATGGAAAGACAGAGCAGGTAAATAAAGATTGTTGGTTGGTATCAGATCAGCATGAAGAAGCAGATGTTGCAGGTGTTGTTGCATAGGATGCTCTGGATAAATTTGAATTTGGTTAATAGATTATGTTGCCTCTTTCCATGCAGCCCCAGGTAGAGGGGTTGGTGAGCCTTGTCATAGTATTGGCAAAGGGGAAGTGTTGCTGAAATTGCAGGTGGCCAACACATGGGTGTTGAAGAAGGTCATGCAGGTCCCAATCTTAGAGATGAGGCTAATTTCTTTAGGGAATTTGGGTGATGAGAGATGCATAAGAACTCTCACAGAGGATGCACTTGAATTAGCTGGTGGTAAGAAAGTAGGTACCCTTTATCTACTTGCTTATATTACTGATTATTCTTCTGTTGTGGAGACATGGCTTTGTAGGCTTGGTCACATGAGCAAGAAGGAGATGCATGTTCTTAACAGGGAGTCAGATGTCTTTGACAGACTTAAGAACTAGAAAGCCTTAGTGTTTATGGAGGAGATGGCAGACAGAGACCAGTGGATGGGGCTAGATACTTCTGAGCAGAGTAGTTTGGATAGGGATTTGATTCAAAGAAAGCTCACAGGTAAAAATTCATCACTCACAGGTGAACACAGGTACCAGTGTCAGTCAAGAGGAATTGGTGTTGAACAGATAGGTGCCGATGTCCGTCATGTGCAGATCAAAGCCAGTGATGTTAGGCAGGGTAAGACCAATGTCAATCAGGAGGACTGACGTCAGCAATAGGTAAGACTGACATTGGTCAGGAGGACCAACATCGATAGCAAGGAGACACTGATGTCAGTAGAGTTGGTAGTTAGGACAGGTGCATGGAACTGATGTCGGTCAGATGCAGACTATGTGGTGACTGAGGTCAGTCACTGTAACATATTTTGGGTAGACAGCAAGCTGTCAAGGAGTCTCAAACGCCCATATGGAGGACTAAAGGCGTAAGTAAGCCTCAAATTCATTATTCCTCTTCTTTATACTCGTTGCTCACTGTAGAGTAGGAAGGATCTAGGAAACAGTGGGAGCATGGCAGGAATATGATGCAGAACCAAATGGGAGATTTGGTAGGGTTGCTAGCCAGTATGAAAGCACTGTAAGATGAATGGATACCTTAGTTGAAGAATAGAGAGAATGGACACGTGAGATGAAAGGCCAAGCCATATGGTCTTGAGGAAGCTATAGGATAGTGGTACAAGTTTTGATAGGTGGATGATAAAGCAGGGCTTTAGTCAGTGTCAGTGTAACCATTATGTTTGTCTTACCAAGTGGATGATGAGTCACGACATTATCCTGTTACTATATGTGGATGGTATGCATATTGAAGGTTTGTACATACAGGGTTTTGTTGAGCTAAGGATAAGGTTAGTTTAGTGGCATGTCATGAGGAATTTGGAATAGTGAAATTCTTTGGCATGAGAGACATGGAAGATCACAGGTTGATTTTGTCTTTAGTGGGAGCTGATGTGAATCAAGTGTTGGCAAGGTTCATTATGTAAGATGTAGAATCAGAGCACACCAAAAGCTGGATAGTTTAGTGTCTAAAATCACATGAGGTCTGCTATAGACCTGAGTTTCCCCAAGCAATGGGTGCTGTTAGAGAGTTAAAGGCCAATTTGGGGAAGTGGGTTCTCAGGTATTTGAGAGGGACCAGCAGCAGGGATTCATGTTATGCAGGGTCAGGACTTCACTACATGGGTTTGTAGGTTCGGATGTGGCAAGTTACTCAGATGACAGGAGGTGCACCACAGGTTGTGTGGTGGTTGGTCTTCAGGATTGATCTTGAAAAGGGAGACAAGCCAAGAAATAGATTAGATAGGGTACAAGTACAGGTACAGTGTAGCTATTTATCTCCAAGTGGGAGATTGTTAGGTTATGGAGCTAAAAGCTTCACTGATGCAGACATGGAGGAGGTCATTGGAGGTGGTTGTTGATTGTCAAAGACACTGGCATCGGTCAGGCCAACTGATGTCAGTAGGATTAGACAGGAAGAGCAATCGACGTCGGTCAGGGATCGACTGGCGTCGGTCACCTCCAAGCAGATAGGGACTGACGTCGGTCACTTGTGCGGTTTAGAACTGCAAGTTTTATGGGCAGTTAGTTAACAAACCAAGTATTTGCATGTCAAGAGCCAAATTTAGACTAGAAGCTATGGATCTAATTATTGTAATTAGATGTCTAATTATTTTTTACATGAGATCTATATAATAGACTCATGGGCTCTATTGTAAAGTGTTCTAGTTTGAGTTGAGCAAAGTTAGCTCCTTCTGTGTGTGAGGTGAGCAAGGGTGTTCCTCCTAGTTCCATAATAGTACCAAGTGTGGGTGATGGTTTGGAGAATCAAGTAGAATTCTTCATGTATGTATGATCTTGGTCAGCAGGTGTGCAAGGCCACATTTTGAGATCTACATGGGTAAGCAAGATCATTGATCTGTAGGTGTATGTGTGTGCATGGTCTAGGTTTGCAGGTGTGCAAAACCAGGTTGATCTGTAGTGGCAGCAGAGTCAAGGTGACAGCAACACAACAAGAAGCAGGATCAGGTGGGATCTACTTGGAGTACAGTGTGTACTCAGTCTTGAGTAAGAGAGGAAGGCAAGGCAGTTCCTTCCATAAGTAAGGTCTGTTGAGTTGAAAGTTGTAGCAATTCATGGGAGATCTACTTGGAGTGTGTAGAGCACTTGTGGAGTGCGTGGAGCACTGGAGTACTGGCAGTAGTGGATACTAACTGGTTGGAGGTGAACACCAACTCTGTGTTTGAGTTGTGTGTTGGGACCGTAAGAGAGAGAGCTTTGAGTGAAGATTTACTGTTTATGCCCTAGAGGTGTGGGAGCCCTAGAGGTGTGTAAGCAAGAAGAACTGTGGCAATCTTCTTTGTTGTATTTCCTTCTGAAAGAGTTTTAATACAAGTTGTGTATTGTCTCTCATATTCTATGTTATTTTTGAATTCTAGTTACTTGTGATTCTAGTTTAATTCCGCATATTTAGTTGCTTGTATTTGGTAATCAATTGTGTGCTTTCGTATTTCCCAACACAATTGGCTCAATCACTTCTAAATGTGCCTCTTCTAGTTGATCTACAATGATCTATCCTTTTATAGCTTTTTGATTTATATATTTAATGTCAAATTCACTAAATAACATTATCCATTATTCTACTTGACATGTTAGCACTATCTTGCATAGTAAGTGCTTGAAGGGATCAACCTTTGTGATGAGATATACATGATTTTTAAGCATGTAATGTTGGAGCTTATACGAGGCAAAAACTACACCCAAATGTGCCTTTTCAATAGGAGTATAATTGAGCTCATATGATATCAATGTGTGATTGAGGTAATATATAACTTGTTCCTTACCTTGATCTTTGTGATATATAAGGAGAGTACCAATGGCACATAGTGTTTCTAAAATGTAAAGGAGTAAAGGATTTCCCAAAGTTGGTGGTGATAAAATAGGTGGATTTTCCAAGTATTGTTTTAATCTTTCAAAATCTTGTTAGCATTCTTCATTCCAATGGAAGGTTTTCCCCTTCTTTAATAGATGAGTGAAGGGGTGACATTTATTAGCTAGCTGAGAAATAAAATGTCATATAGCCTAAAATTTTCCCTGAAGGCTATAAAGATACTTGATATTATGAGGTGGGGGCATTTTTTTAATTGCTCTAAATTATTTTAGATCCACTTTGATGCCCCTTCTTGACACTATAAATCCAAATGATTTACTTGTAATTACTCCAAAGACACACTTTTTGGGATTGAACCTTACTTTATATTCTTGTAATGTTTCAAAGATTCTTCTAAGGACAATATGGTGCTTAGACCTTAAATGAGACTTCCCTAAAATATCATCAACAAAATATTATATAATGTCATACATCATGTCATGAAATATAACAATCATAGCCTGTTGATAAGTGGTTCCTACATTCTTGAGGTTGAATGACATGACTTGATAATAAAACGTCCCCCATGGAATGATAAATGTGGTTTTATACTAATCTTTAGGGGATATTTTGATATGATTATACCATAAAAATCCATCCATGAGGGAAAACATTTCATACCCATCTATTGAATCTATGATCATGTAAATATTAGTGAGTGAGAAGTCATCTTTAGGACATGCCTTATTAATATCTTAAAATTCAGTGCATATATGGATTCCTCCTTGTGGCTTTGTTATAAGAATAATATTAGAGATCTAATTTGAATAATCGATTAGGTGGATGAATCTAGCTTCTAAGAATCTTTGTAATTACTCTTTTACTAGTAATGCCACCTTAGGATTCATCTTTCATAATTTTTATTTTATAGGTTTTGCATTTGGATGCATAATTAAGTGGTGTACCACCAAGGATGGATCTTATCTTGACATGTCAATGTAGCTCCATGTGAATATTTCAATAAATTCCTTTAATAGCTCAATAAGGAATTCACATTTTGTTGTCATGAGGGATGCCCCTAGTTTCACAATCTTGGGATGTTTTTCAGTTCTAATATTAACTTCTATCACCTCCTTAATAAGAGAGGGTGATTGATATTGTAGATAAGGGGGTAATGATATTTTTAAAACATCAAAAGTGAAGCAACCCAGAAGTTCGGTATTAATATAAAAATAATATTCTAGTATAAAGGAGCTATATGGGAGTTCATCTAGTTCTTTAGAATATTCTCCTTCTTTGGAATATTCATCCTCACTTTGATTATGGGACATTTTTTGTTCCCCAAAATATGCATTTTGACAAAGGTTGATAGAAAATCCCTTTTTATGATCTTTGGATGGCATGAAGTCTCTAGCTCCCAAGTACTCTAGAATGGCCTCATCATTTTAAAATGTGTCAAAGGTGGGATCCTACTTTGATTCTAAGTCAATGAGGGATGGATAATGGAGGGATACATTGATGGTGGATATAGTGGTATCGAGGAAGAGGTTAGTGGAAACAAGCTCCTCAAAGTGACTATAGATAGATCCTATTTCAATGTCTTCATCGAGGAGAGATGACTCATTGGTTAGAAGATAATCCATAATGATGTTGGTCTGGTCATCATCATATAGTTTGTACCCTAAGCCAAAATATTGTGGATGTTCTTAAACAATGATAGGTTTCAATCGGCCTTGCTCTTATTTTCCTAATCATTTTCCTTTATATTGCATGTTTTCCATCATTCTCTAGACTCTAGGATAATGCTTCTTGGGAGAGATAAGGGCCTTATCATCTAGAATGATCCAAGAATCATCTCCATATTTAATGTACTCATTGAAAAAAAATCCCACACTTGAAAAAGTTTATAGCCCAAACTGATATTTAATAGGATTATTATTCCTCATAGTTGGGGACCCATAACTACAAAGAGATAAGGGGAGATTGCCTATGCAAAATGTTTTATACTCATATTCCCCATAGCTAGTGGATGTGATCTTAAACTTAGTGATATCAGGTGATGGATTAGATCTGGATTATAGTTTATTGAGGGAGATATATTAGTATCCATTTGACTAAGGATAGAGTTGTCAGGATAGTGCCTAATCCATCTAGCAGCTATGATGGTCTATGAATCTAAGAATTATGACCTCTATTCCTGAACGGAGGAACTTTAGGCACTGATGTAGGGTAAATGGTATATCTTGAATTTCATGAATCCATATCCTTCTAAACAACATGTTATATGGTAATTCCACATTCACAACATGTACTAAGGTTTGATGAATTACAAGTCCCATGACAATAGGAAGATAAATAGTCTTGACTAATGGTCTCTCATTATCATCATAAGCTTTAATAATTATTAGAGTGGGCCCAAGAGATGTCTCAGAGTATCCCAATTTATTTAAAAATTATAGATTACAAAAGTTAAGCATGGACCCTCTATCTATGAGCACATGGGAAACTCGAGGATGGGAGATGGTGACTTCAATGTATAATGGATAGTTATAATGTGGGCCAGCTGGAGGTAGATCCCAAGCACTAAAATTATTTTTTTGTGATGGGGATAAATGCACCACTAGTGCCTAAAATTGGTTGGTATCTAGGTCACTAGATACTTTAAAATCATTCAACACTTGATTTAATATTTCCCCATCTAAGGTAGATGTTTTTATAAGTTCCATTAAGGATGTTTGTGTAGGAGTATTTTATAATTGTTAAATTATGTCATAATATTTATCTAAACTACTTGAAACTTTCTTATAAATATTCCACTTATAGGCAATGATCAAGGTGGAAGGATCTTGAGGAGGTGCCATGAGAATTACAATCTTATTACGTCGAGTAGTGATAATGTAATCAGTTGTAGCCCTATTAATTTTTAGGATGGGGGATGAAGGTGGAGTGGATTCTTGGATTTTATGAATTTTTATGGTATTAATGTAATGATAGGGAACATTATGATAATTAGTGTGATTAGAAGTTGATTCCTAACCCTGGTCTCTTCGTGCTCTATGGTTCCTTTAATCATGCTTTGGGAGAGGATCTTTATAAATGCCAAGGTGTTGATTTACTAATTGATTGGATGACACTTCTCCTTCAATCTTGATAGCACCCATTTCTATTAAGTCTTGTATATAATGTTTTAATTGCATACACTACTCAATATCATGTCCTTTTACCCTATGATATTTACAAAACTCATCTTCATGGTGACAATCAGGTTTTGGCCGACAGTTATCTATAGGTCTAATTTTAGGTAGATTAATCATGTTAGCAATGATTAATTGATCCAAGACTATCACTAATGGGACTCCCAAGTTTGTTAGTGGTATTTTGCTTATGTAAGGCTTAGGCTTGCCTCAAGGAAATTTGATGGTAGAGACATTAGGGCATTGTGTGGGGCCCTTATTTTAGATTGTCTACACATATTGGGTCTTGGAATCTATTTCCCCATCACTCATAACATTTTTATTTTTATTGAAGACTTTAGACTTGCCTGAGAAAGAATTATCTTGATTTGCATTGTGCTCATTATGAGAATATAGCTTAATGGTTCCTTTTTTGATGAGAGCCTTTTCTATTTGCATGCCCTTTTCTATGATCTCATCAAAGGTCTTGTCAAATTATAATTTCAATTGATATTTAAGTTCTATATTAATATTGTCCACAAAAATCTTGGCTAATTCCTTCTCAAGTATAGTACATCTTAGATGACTTGCCAAACTATGCCACCTTTGCAAAAAATAGGCCATGATTTCCCCACTTTACTTCTTAGTATTCTAAAGGTCAATGATGGAAATATCAAGCTCCATATTATATGAGAAATGTTGAAAATTTTTCTTTGTAAGTTATCCAAAACTAGAAATTGACCCTTTTGGCAAGTGTATGAACCATTCTAAGGCTGGCCTGATAAGACTCTTAGGAAAGAGTCGCAACAAATAGGCATCTTCATAGGATACTTCATGACAATCCACATAGAATTCATGGACGTGGTTTCTAGGATCTCTTTTTCCCCTATACTTTTCAAAATTGGGTATTTCAAAGTGTGAGGGAAAGGGGATTTCCAAAATGCTCATGTCCAATGGTGGTGAGCAAAAGTCTTCATATTTATACTTGTGGGATTGTGATCTAGGATCAATTAATTGGAGAGTCTCTTTCATCATTTTCCATTCTTGGGAAAAATAGGGATCCTTAGTGGTTTGGTTTTGACTTCTTTGAGGGATGTGGGTGCTATGGGTATTATGAGTGTTATTTGTGTTATTAGTATTATTGGGATTGTTAATGGTATTATTATTATGGGTGTTATTATTAGTATTATTGGGCCTAGGTGATGGTGGCCATTGTTTAAAAATTAATTAGTTAATTTGTTGAGTCAACTGATATAGGTGTTCCTTAATGACAACCTATCTCCTATTAACCTTGTTATGGTTATTACGAAGGGGTTGTGTGTGTTCCTCTTCTTAAATAAACCCATGGTCTATAACTTCTTCTCAAGGATTATGATTATCATGTTGACATGGCGAGCTTGGTCTTGATGGGTTAATGTGGTTATGCAATAGGGTGTGATCAAAGGTGGAAGGTAAGGTGCCCCCTATTTCTCTAGCACGGAATAAGACATGATCTTAATTCTCATAAAGGTAGTGGTCAATGAGATTTCTTACTTAATCATTTTGGAGGGGATTAAATATTTCATTCTCTTCCCTTGGTATGTGCATATCACTATGTTTTTTGTCATATTCTTGATTTGGGTCCATAATATGCACTAGTGGGTTGTTGTCTTGATTGGAGCCTTGTACAATTCAGAGTTGAGCTCGGGTATAGATGACCATTATGAATGATGGTTGTGATGAAAATTGGTTGATAATATTTTAGCCTTTAAATACTATTTCCATTTAAAGACCAAAAACCTTTAGTGGTCAAAGTGATGGTGATGTAATAATATAGGTGATCCTTCAAGAGGCTAATCTAGCAAAGGTGCAAGATTAGTGATGGAATCAAATATTTTTGTCTACTAGAAATAGACAAGTTTATGGGTGTTAGAGGATAAAATTACCTAATAGAGATAGTCATGGGTGCTAGATTAGAATCTTTCAAGAATATGTATAATGATAATCCAAAGTCAAGAGAGGTGATAATTAATAATTTAAGAAATATGGGTGACCATGTAAGGCCTCAGTTTTAGAATGAAGTCTAGTATTTAAAGAAAATGGGATGAGGAAAAAAAGATGTATGATATAATATGTGATGAACAAAGGATTGGACAAAAACACCAACTCAAGGTACATAATAGGGGTGGAGAAGTGATGAATGAGTGGTGTGGTCAATAAGGATGGATGCTCAAATGGATATAAAGGATGGATATAGAAGACTAAGTGATGATCAAGACACTCAAAATGGATAAGAGATAAGATGAAGTTTAAACAAGTTAATTTATGTCAAAGTGAAGGGGAATGAACACTATATGAAATGTGATATGGTATGTGGATGATATATGAAAATATCTGAATGGATAAGCTTGGATGAAGCAAGGGTCTTATATGAGAATATTACATGGTAGGAAGATTGGATAGTAGATATAGAAAATGTGGTTATGTGGATGGAGTAATTATGAGAGGATAAAATAATATGAGTGAAAAAAGAGGTAGATATGAGACAATGGGATGGAGATTATACAAATGGATGTGAGGTGAGAGGATACTTAATCTAACCTATAGAAATGTGAAATATGATCACTATATGAGGATGTGGTTGAAGATGGATATTATAGTCAATATGATGTGGATGGATAGAGGGATGTATATGGATATGAAATATATAAAAGGAGGTGGAGAGAAAAAGTAAAATCATACAGAAGAGATGGATAACAAAGTGAAAAAAGGGTGTGAAGAGGGGATGGATACTAGATGAAAATAAGAGGTAAATAAGAGATATGATATATGATGATAAGAGAAGTGGATGTATACTCTGTATATGGTCTAGGTGTTATAGATAGGATGAATGAATGAGGGAGGAATGTGTTATAAAATAGATAAAAAGTGATCAAAATAAATAAAAGGAATATAAAAAGGGATGGATACTGGATGTTATGGAATGAATATAGATGGGAAAGAGGTAGGTAATAGAGAGGATGGATAATGTTATGGAAATTGGATGTATAAACAAAAAATATGTACTAAATTATGTCACTAGAGGATGAATGAGAGAGGAATGTGTTATGAAATGGATAAGAATAAACAAAAAGGATGTATGAGGGGATAGATACTATATGTTATTGAGATAGGTAGGATGTAATATGAAGTGAGAATGAGAGATATATAATAGAGAGGATGGATAATGATAAGTGGATGAATATTATATGTGATAGAGTGGTTTCTATAATATGATGAAAACTAAAAAGGGTATGAAAAGGAGGTGGATACTAAATGCTATGAGATGGATATAAAGGAGATGGATCTATGAATATGTATGTAGGATGATAAAGTAAATACGTTATGAGTGGAGGATATGGAGAGGTGTGACAAAAATTAGTAGCAATATAGAAAAAGGATTTGTAAAGGTGACAAATATTGGGTGTGAATGAGTGTATATGGGATGGAGACTATAGGATGAATGTAGGACAAATGTGGTGTGACTATAGGGTAGTTTGGTAGTTAAAGATTAGTCAAGGTACACAAACTATTATGGAAGGGAGATGGTACTATATGGGGATGTAATGGATACAAGAAATGAATTATGTGAATATAGTGGTCAAATAAAGATATGGTATTTGGAAGAGAAATGGATCTCTAAGGTGGATACTATATGGGTGGTGAATATAAAGGAGATGATTGATTAATGATAAAGGGAATGGGTACTATATGAAGACCAAATGTGGAAAGTCAAATGGGGAGATAATAAAAGACAATGTAGTCAAAGGGATGATAAGATGATATTATAAGAGGACAAGTTGATATGTCTAAATAAGGTGGGAGATGGATGAGACCAAGATGAGGATATATAAAGATAATATGTACAAAAGGATGTTGACAAAGATATTTAAAGGGTGATGATAAGACAATGATATGATGACTATATGGACAAATGATGAGCACCTAAATGGATGATGAGAAATTACGATGATGATGGAATAATGAATGTCAACCTAAAGGCCTCTAAGGTATCACACAAGATATGGGTGTGGCCAACTCAGCTAAAAAACAAAACAAGTCTCATCACAACACACAAACAATCATGCACAAGTAAAATCCTAATTATTAAACTATATAGGTGTGTAACCTGATGCCCGCACCATCCAATGACTACATAAGTGAGGCTATAGGCCGATGACCCGTTATGAAATTGATTGAACCCTCTCAACCTTGCTTACACTCGATGACTACTTTAGTGTTGATACTAATGCTTGCAGTGGAACACCTATTATGGCTGAATTACCGTACTCTAAGGTATACAAAAGGATCTAATGGAGTTCCTGATATACATGATGGTACATTGGGGCCCAAGTCCATGTAGGAGGTTATCTGACTACCTTGGGTCTTGGATCTTGATTGCCCCTCACTCTAAAAAACCCTTTATGGGGAATTTATATTAAGTCATAATGATAACTCTCCTTATATTTATGCTCCATTAGAATATATATTTGGTTAGAGCATGGTGGTGAAATCCATGACACTAACAACTATTTACTAAGCCATGTGTGTGGTGATGAAATCCACCTCATGTGGTATCCTAAAGGAGGGATCAACAAACAAGCAAACACATGATATGATTAATTAACCATTATAATTACCTATGTGTGTTTGGAATGATATAATAAATTATTTACAAATCATTAACACACACACACACACACACACACACAAACAAGTATTTACAAAAAACTAGAAAGGATAATAATATACTTAAATTAAAGATTTTTTAACAATGTAATAAAATCTAAGATAAAAATGAAAAGTGACACCCCTCCCTAAAATCATAAAGGTTATATATCTAATTGGGGTGCCAAAATATCCAAGGATATTATAAAAAAAAATGTTAGCAACTTAAATTTTAACAATCTCGCAAGTCCCTATAATACTGTGAATACACAGGGCAATCCCATGACTAGAATGCACAATCTCATGACTGGGTTGTCAATCCTATGAGTATCTATTCATGGGTTTGAAACAAGCTAACTAACTATTATGGTTAACTACAAAAACATGACTATCAAACAATCCCACTACTCTAATCAATAAATCCACAACTAGAAGAAAAATGCAAGTAGCAGTATTGGAAATTTTAAGAAAAATAGTAGATAAATATCCTAAGTAAAGAGAATTCTATCAAATTAAAAATAATTACAAGGCCTTGCTATTAAATAAAATTATTTTATGATAAAAATGCTATCAAAAGCTAATACTAATCCTAAATAACCCTATTTAAAAAGCCGCTATTGAGAACAATAAAGCCACTATTTGTAGGGTAAACCCATGACTTAGTCATGGTATTATATAAGGAGGTTTAACCAAATATATATGATTGATTTTAAATTGATCTACCTAATCCTATATTCTATATGAACCCTACAAGATAGATAATACCCCTTGTCAGTAGCTATTTTCATATATGGAATGAGGTTAAGTACTTGTATAGATGAATGTTAAAAAATCTTTAACAAAAGGGGAAATTTATTTAGACTAAAAATTTACAGACCTTTAGCACCTCTTTGAAGGAATCTAAATCACTACAAATGATAATTTAAAGGTGATAGGGGTAGTTTTTTACTAGTTTAGAATGAAAGGATAATACCGTAACTAAGAATGATAATCTTGTAACTACCAGGATAATCCCACTACTGGCAGACTTGTGGGTTTGTCAAAAGGATACAAAGTCCTTCTTCCCTATAACCACCACTTCTAGACAAAACAATACAAAGGACAAATAAAAAATCTATCTATTTATATAATGAATTTAGGATAGAAGTGGAAAATAACCCCTAAGAACTATGTTTAGCAATATCGCTATTAGGATCTATAAGATCGCTATTATCGAGACAATGTCACTACTGAGTGAGTCATGGGTTTGTTGAAAATGTGTGATTATTTGATATATAGGGGATTTTCTTCCTATCCTACGCATAGAGATAGCAATAACAAAAAAAATGCCTATAAGAATAAAAAATTTGTAGAAACCAACTATAGTCTATAACCAACTATTATTTTCGATAATATCACTATTAAGGATGAAAATATCACTATTGTCAGAGAAATACCATGACTGAGGGACTCACAAGTTTGTTGAGAATGTCTCATTAGCTTGGATTTTGAGGATTTTCTTCTTGTCCTACACACAAAATCAATAATAAGAGACAACACTCTTAAAGAAGTAAATAGTTAGTAGAAACATGTCTAAAATCTAAACCCTACTATATAAATGACAATATCACTACTAAAGATGATGATGCCACTATGGGGTAATGCTATGACTGATGAGGTAATGGTATTATAAAAAATATAAAACCCTACTTGAACTCTTAACTGTTAGTGGCTTAACTGACAATACCACTATTAGCATTAATAATGTTGTGACTGCAATACCATGACTAATAGTGCAAAGTCGTGACTCACCTAGAATGTGTCAAAATGGAAAATATAGTCTTGAATCCATGTATAGGTAGTCCTAAAATCACTTAGAATACTTTTAGTAATGGTATTATACTAAATGAGGGAGGTTAGGTCCCATCGTGATTGTCAAAATATGCACCAAATTTTAAGCTCAAGCAATACTATAAAAATGACAATAAAAACCCAAAACTTGATGGCACTAATAAGAATTTATAGAGGAGATAAATCAGAGAAATTATAACATTATTTCCATCCTCTTACCTTCTCATGCCTCCATTTGAGGACTTGAATCCAAATGAATTGATGCAAAGGTTTGATTCTTGGATTGTTTGTGAGACTTTGACAATGGCTTCTAATGGATAATGGCTTCAAATGGACACTATAATGATGTTAGGGATGTTATACAAGAGTTTAAAGGCTTAATATACAATTTATCATTAGTCCAAAGGGTGGAGAGAAGGTTTAATTTTATAGGCAAGGGAGGGAAGAATCAATGGTCCAAATTCAAATTTGGGCCATTGAGATCTAGGGCTAAGAAATTTCCATTGAATTTTTAATTCCATGAAAATCTCTAGAATTAGAGAATTCTATAGAAGGAGGCTAGTTTGGGGAATATTTATAGAATCCTCCAATTCTATAAATCTCCCCATAGGGTTTAGGGTTTTAGGAAAGGCTAGTATAGGGTGGTGAGTGGGTATTTGAATTATTTTTTAATTTTAAATTGAATTAATGGGTTTAGGGGGTAGGTTAGTAGGAAATGGAGTCTATTATGGGTTTAATTAAGGGATTTATAAAATTATTACCATCCTCTTTACCTTTTCATGCCTCCATTTAAGGACTTGAATCTAAATTATTTGATGCAAAGGTTTGATTTTTGGATTGTTTGTGAGACTTTGACAATGGCTTCCAATAGATAATGGCTTCAAATGGACACAAGAATGTTATTCGGGATGTTATAGGAGACCTTAAAGTCTTGATAGATAATTTCTCATTAGTCCAAAGGGTGGATAGAAGGTTTAATTTTATAGGCAATGGAGGGAAGATTCAATGGACCAAATTCAAATTTGGGCCATTGAGATCTAGGGCTAGGAAATTTCCATGGAATTTTTAATTCCATGGAAATCTCCAGAATTAGAGAATTCTAGAGGAGGCTAGTTTGGGGAAGATTTATAGAATCCTCCAATTCTATAAATCTCCCCATAGGGTTTAGGGTTTTAGGAAAGGCTAATATAGGGTGGTGGGTGGGTAGTTAGATTATTTTTGAATTTTAAATTGGCTTATTGGGTTTAGTGGGTAGGTTAGTAGGCAATGGAGTCTATTATGGGTTTAATAAGCGGATTAATTGATTTTATAATGGGATAAAGGTTATGTGGGATATAGGAATTAATTATCGAGAATTAATGTAAATAGTAGACTGAGCATATTTTAATGCATATAGGAGGATTTAAAACCCTCCCTAGTGAATTTATTGTGTTAAGATATCTCTTGGCTAGGTCTAATGGATACATCTTGGTCATGACCCCAAATATCTAATGTATCCCTAATCTGAAGTGTAAGTAGGATTTATCTTCTTTTAGGTAGGATTGATTTATAGATCTACTACATTTTTCATTGCATACAAAATATTTTTCCTTATAACTCTTACTATAGAGTGATATTTTTGATGAAGACTTGTTAATACTTATATCCTTATATACCTCCTTTATGACTCTTTCAAATTGGTTGTGATGAGATAATGATCTTATCCATGTGGACTTAAGATTTATCCCTTTATATCTTGTTAAAGTATTTTGTATCCATTTAAATTTATTTTATTTTTATGCAAATGGATATTGTTGAAAAGAAGAAATATGGAAATTGTAATTATTCCTATTGCATAAAAGTGAAATTAATTTACCATGATAGTTGGGATTAATGACATTTGAATGAAATGAATGTTTATTTTATTTATTGCGTTATGTTGGAATGAGTGATTATGGAAGTAGATGAAATTTATCTCTCTCTCCATTACAATTAAGATTTGAAAGAGTATTGTTCATTGCATTGAAATGAGAATGTATTTCACTACTCTTCTCTCTCCCTTCCATTTTATTTTAAAAATAAAAAGTTAGTGAAATTGAAAATCAATCACTTGTTGAAATTATTATTACAAAGGAATTATTTGTTTGTTATTGCAATTGGATTACAAAAAAATGTTTATCTTCCCCTCTCCCATTCTTTTATTTAGATATTGAGAATAAAACATGATGTGTGAAGATTATTTATACTAGGTTGATCTAAATTATTGAAGAAAATATGTTTATCACTTATTTATATAAATAAATATTTTTGGTTATGTTAATCAAGGTGTTGTTTTTCAAATAATAGTAGATTATTCTAAAAAAAGGATATTAAATTTTATTTAAATAAAAAATATTAATATAAATACATATATGTGATATATTTAGGATGGATTACAAAGGTTGTTAGTCAAGCATTAGTCAATAAATCCATGAAAAATACATTAAATAATTAAACAAACAAATCCAACCTATTAATACGGTGTTTGCTAATGATAATGAAGGACAAATTGAAAGAAAGCAATAGTAGTTACCTTCCAAAATCAATTCTACCACCCAAGAGAAGCTCCAAGCATGTTCTCCCCTTGATATAATGCTCTTATCTTTGTCAACAATGGCTTCTTTGCTCATCCATTACCTCAAGAACACTATGCATAACCTAGGCTCAATAGAAGAAATCTTTAATCTAGCCTATCAAATGAATCTTGCAAATAAGACACAACTTATCAACACAAAAAGATGTGGAGACAATTTTGAATTATAACTCTATATTTTTTTAGCTTAAGAAATGGTGTTATATGCCCTTATATTTATAGATTTTGAAAATGGTCTAAGATTAACCATGACCATCCATCTCAAGATTGAGATGTATGCCCATAGATTAATCTAATATTTGGAATTAAATCCATAAATAGCCTCATAATTATTTGGAAAGAAGGGGAATTAATTAGGCATGGGTACCCACAATTTAGATATTTTATGCATTTATGGCTTATGGATGCCACCCCATAGATGATGTCACTAGGTGATGTAGATATTGGGAATCAATCTCAAATATTGAAATAATCAATTACCTCCATGGAAAATACACTTAATTTATTGACTTGAATTAATTAGCCTTAAACAAGATTAATCAATATTTATGTAATTTTTTGGAAATTAGCCCTCAATTAATCAAAATGATCAAAAAGTCATATTACTGGGTCATAATTTCACTCAGGAAGCATTAGAAGGTGATGTCAGATGCATTAGAACCATATTACCATTTAGGATGTTTCCAACACAAAATAACAAAAGTACGTGATGTGTACTAATGAATTAGAAGAAAAAAGTGATATAGGGCACAAAAAGGCAAAATCATCATTTTGATTCAAAATGAATTGATCAAAGTTAGGTATCACATAAAATGCATTGCCCCATTTAGAGATAAATTGGCCTAAATCGGCACTTTTATATGAAAATATCAAACCATTTAGTGAATTTTTAGTGATTTTGACCTAAATTTGGCATTTGAGTGAAATTCAAGTAAGATTGACAATTTCAACACAAATGGTGTTAGGAATTGGATGTTAGGCAAAGAAATGTATTTTTAAAGAAAAGAGTTGTCAAAAAGAAATGAAAATGATCAAAGATGACCCCTCAAGAGGACATATTAGGATGAAAGAGAAGGATGACTCTCAAAAAGAGAGAGAAAGTGAGAGATTAACCCATGGAATAGGCCACATCCAAATGAACTAATGCTTGCACATGTGGTTACATCAATGATCAAAATATAATTAGAGGTATAATGGATCTCAAGATGGGTGGAATGGGAAGGATTCCATCCAAACATATAAATGACACACTTGGATCACACCCAATTTGAGAGTGCAAGCTATGCCCTTATGGCATTGATCAATTCTGAGACAAGTTGCACACTAAAACATTACCATCATGAGCAGTAGTGAGGAGAGATTGGAATTAGAAGAAAAGGAGAACGTGGTCCCCAAAATATGATAATAAGAAGTGCCCCATTAGTGCATATTTAATCATGATAAGATAGTTTTTCCCCAATAGGGATAAGTTTGATCATTGATAAAGAATAAATAATGGTCTTGCCCCCATAGGAATGATTTATATTTGTGACTTGGTTCAAATGGGATGCCTCATCATGGGTAGATTGGCAGATAATTATCTCAAGGATATAACCTAAAACATATATTAAAGTGAGAAGGCATAAACATAGATGTGATGGTGTAATGGCTTAGAAAAAGCTATACAAAACTAGGCATATGAGAATGCACAAAGTGATGAAAGAGATGAAAATAAGAATAAAGATGGTTGAGCTAACCTAAGATATGTCATGTATCCAAACACTGCCTATATAGTCCAAATGGACCTCAAGCTAATGTAGTTCACCTTGAAGTGAGAGAGAATGGAATGAGGGATGATGAAAACTGACCAAAGATTGATTAGACTTATGATGTATTCTAAGATATAGACATTTAAGCATTGAGTCAGGTGTTAAACCTATTGAGCCTAGTTCATGCATAGCGGTCTTGAGACATATTCATTGGAGTTGTGTTGATGTTAAGACTTGAGTCTAGAGCATAAAGTTTTTGCTATAGCAAAAGGAATTAGGCATCATAAGTATGAATAACTCATAATGAAATGACATTTTTAGTGCATCAAGTCAGTTCAAATTTGAATACTTATAACTAAAGATAATAGTAAAACAATGACCAAATCAGAGTTACAGTTATTTACATTTAAACAAAAAATCAAAGAAAAAGATAAAGATAAAGATAAATGATCCCAACTTAAAATCAAGATATGAACAATCAAGACTTAATTAGGAACAAAAATGTTTAAAAATGAAAAGCAAGAACATCTTAACAAAATGAGATCAAGATATAAGTAATCAAGATCTATGTGGATCATCAAGATGTTCTAAAAGAAGAAACAAAGAAGCAAGACCAAACATGATAACAAAAGACCACATAACACCAACAATAATCAAATAAACAAAAAAGTTCAAGAACAAATTAATAACATGAGATTAAGATATAAATAAACACGATCTATGTGAATAGTCAAGATGCTCTTCAAAATAATAGAGAAGAGAAAAAACATATAGGGGAACACAAGACCAAGGTGAGACAAGAAGTAATACAAAAAGAAAAGAAGTAAATAAATGAATAGTCATGAAAGCATAACAAAACACCAAGAAAAAACAACAAAACACCAATAAAACTCAAATAAACACACTCAAATAAAAACCAATTTAGTTTGGTTTAAAGATAATTATTCATGCACGTGTGATAGAGGCGTTACTTTCCACCACAACATAATAAAGAACAAGGACACAAGATTTGTTCCCTAATTAAAGAGGAACAATGGCAGAAGAAATGGGGGAAGCAAAGAAAAGGAAGGTTTTGGCTGAGCTAACTCCAAATATACAAGATAAGTGGATGTTTCCTACATAGTTCTATATACGCATATTCTAATATGAACTTCAAGCCAGATGTATTTCTCCCAAGAAGTGGGTTAGATGAAAAAGGTGATGATTAGAACATATGATTAATGCTTTAGAAGAAAAGGGAAGACTTGAAAAATGAGATTGGTCTTGTACAATAGAAAGTCGGTGAGATGAGATGATGAACATAGTGGAAAGTTAGTAGGATAAAATACTTGCAAAATGGCAAGAGCATGAGGATCAAAATGTACACAAGCAAAGGACAATGTTTTTTTTGTAAATAATTTTCTAATGTTTTTGGTAATTTTTGAGATAAAATATATACAGAGGGGGACTAAATGGTCAAGGAGATGCTTGTTTAAGAGTAGAAGTTCCAATAAACAACTAAGCCAGTTGTAACGACCATCATGGATATAAACAATAGACTAAGGAACTAATTGAGATCTCTAATAACAACTAAAGTTGGTTGCAATTGCACATGCTCACAAATCAGTAAGAGTAATGATCTTGAAAAGATAATAATGTTCACCAAAAAGAAGTAAATGTAATATAGAATAGTTTGCAGTACAAAATCAATCTGAAGAACCATGTAGCAGGCTAAGATCCTAAGCTGAAAAGGTGTTCTTGTTTACTTGTCTATAGAAGAAGCTATAAAATATCATCTTGACTGAACTAATTTTTAGAACTGGTGTCAAAGATATGCATAATGCTAATGAGACATAATCAAGATCATAATTGGTCAAGGGATAATAATTATTAAAGTTACAACAAGCCTAAAACATAACAAAGAATGTGGTTCTCGAAGAGAATGGTTTAAAAATAGGGTCCAATAAATGAACAGTCTAGAATGGGATAAAGAATCAAATTGTCAAGGAGAATGGTCCAAATAATATGGTTCCCAAAGAGAACAACACAAGGTAGGATAAAATGTGTTTAGTGTACCAATAGTATAAAAGCTTTCACAGTCTAGTGTCATGAAAATAATAGGGCTCATATGAGAGTGGTCTAGGGTAGTATAAAATGGTAGGATGAACTTACTTCAGCACAAGTTGCCCCCAAGTAAGGGGTCTTGTAGATAATGGTTCAAAATTATTCATGTATAGAACCTCTTAAGGTGAATGATGTTTATAGGATATGGAATTTTTTCACCATTCAGTTTAGCTAGTCGATATGCCCCTGATCCATAGTTTGTAGTGACAATAAATGGTCCCAAAAAATTAGGTCAAAACTTACCTTTTTTATTACATTCAATGTTTGTGTTCTTTTAGTTCTCTTTCAAGACCAAATCACCAATATCAAAATCTTGAGGGAGAATGCACTTATTGTATCTTTTCTACAATCTATTCTGATAATCCTACAAGTTTTTTAGGGTAGTTAAATGCTTACCATCGAGAAGTTATAGTTCTTGTAGCCTTGAGACTCTATATTCCTTGTCATCTTTAATATGTTCCAATGATACTCATAATGATGGTAGATTGATCTCAATCAGGATAATAGCTTCTATGCCATAGACAAGGGAGCATGGAATGGCTCCTATTAGAGTTCAATGATTGGTTTTATAAGCCCAAAAGGCAAGAAAATTTTACAAGTGCTAATTACAACCAGTGTCATTGATAATCTTCTTTAAAATGGATACAATGGTCTTGTTTGATGCCTCAACTTGTCTATTGCCTTGTGGGTTATATGGAGTTTATTTCATGTGCTTGATCTTGAATTTTTCACAAAGAACTTTTACATCTTGGTTTATAAAGGATCTACCATTATCAGATATAAGGCAAGCTAAGATGCCATATCTAAAGATGATATGGTAATGGATGAATTTTTCTATCTACTTCTTGATGACATAAGTGAGAGGAATAGCCTCAATCCACTTAGTAAAGTACTCAATAGCAGTTAGAACGTGCTTATGGCCATCTAAAGATGTTGGGTTTATTTTCCCAATGAGATTGAGGCCCCATGTAGATAATGAACATGGTGTTGTGATTGGATTTAGTGGTAAAGAAGGTGTGTGTATCAAATTTCCATGTCGTTGATAAGGAATACACTTCCTTACATAATTATAAGCATAAGTCTCCATTTTTGGCCCATAATAGCCTGTTCTGAGGAGCTTATTTGCTAAGACTACACCATTGGTGTGGCCCCCACACATTCCCTGATGAACCTCCCTCAATGATTGATTGGATTCTCCCAAAGATAAATAATGAAGAAGCATTCCATCATAGCCTTTCCAATAAAATGTGTTTCCAAGGAGGTTATAACATGATAAATGGTGATGGAATAGTTTTTGTTGATGATTATCGGATAGGTCAGTTAGGAAAATGTGATCATGGAAGTAGTTATAAAAATCTTGGAACCATGGTAATTCAGGTGGGGGATTGGGACCAACAATGGTGCATACCCTTTTTGAATCTAACATTATTTGTTCAGGCTGAAGAAGATTTTCAATCAAAAATTGATACTCTTTAGCACCACTATTAATTTGTATCATGGAACCAATTGTTGCCATTGCGTCATCTGATATGTTGTTGGCTCTTATAACTTATTTAAACTATAGAGATTTAAAATCACCTTTGAGATTATCAACAATTTGATTTTAAGGAGCAAGCTTGTCATCTCTAGTTGATATTGATCAGTGGTTTGATTAATGATCATCTAGGAATCACCATAGACTTTTAAGCTCTGAATATCCCACTGTATGGCAAGATGAAGCCCTATAATCAATGCCTCATATTCGGCCATATTGTTCATATAATGAAATTGTAAATTAAATGCTTTGGGAATAAAATCCCCTAAGGTGTAATTAACAATATGCCAGTTCCATAGGATATAAAGGAGGCATCAAAATATAGCTTCCATTATTCATATTCTTATGATTATTGTTTTATTTCCGTAATAGAATCATCTAGAAACTTGAATTTGAGCAGATGAGTGTCTTCAATAGGGGCTTATGCAAGTTGATCAATAATAACCTACCCCTTGATTTATTTTTGATTCTGATACTCAATGTTAAATTCACTTAGGAGCATAACCCACTTACCCATGCATCCTTGAAGAGTTACTTTGAATAATAGGAATTTGAGAGGTTCCACATTGGTGATGATAATAGTTTTGTTTAGAATATAATATCACAATTTTTGGGTAGAAAACACCATATCTAAACATGCCTTCTCAATAGGCATATAATTATGTTCATAAGCCACCAAAGTGCAGCTTAAATAATATATTGCATGTTCTTTACCTTGATTGTCATGTTAGGCCAAAAGTGCCCTCAGTGCATTCTCTGTTGCTGATATGTAAAGAAGTAATGGTCATCTAGGTGTTGGCAATCTCAAGACTAGAGGATTGGCCAAATATGTCTTGAGTTTCACAAATGTTATCTAAAAATATTCATCCCATTAAAAAGTAACCCCCTTCTTCAAGAGGTGGGTAAATGGGTGAAACTTATCTGTCAATTGAGAAATGAACCTAGGTATAGATTAGATATTTCCTTGTAGGCTTCACAGCTCTTTAAAAAAAAATTGGTGGAGGTATTTCCACAATGGCCTTGACCTTGGCAGGGTCAACTTCAATCCCTCTTTATGATAAAATGAAACCTATAATTTTTCCTAAAGTGACACCAAAGACACACTTCTTAGGATTCAGGTGGACTTTATATTCATGCAGCCTGTCAAAGATTCTTTATAGAATGTCAGGATGTCTAAATCTTGTTCTTGATTTTGTAAGTATATCATCAACATAGTCCTTAATAATATCATGCATTATGTCATGGTAAATGATAGTCATGGCACACTAATATGTGGATCCAATGTTCTTCAAGCTAAATTGCATGACTTGGTAATAGAATGTTCCCCATGGAGTGGTGAATGTAGTCTTATATTGATCTTCTTGGGCTATCTTAAATTGGTTGTATCCAAAAAATCCATCCATTAAGGACAACATCTCGTACCCAGCAGTTGAGTCAATGATCATGTCGATGTTGGGCAGAGTAAAATCATCTTTGGGGAATGCTTTGTTGATATCTTAGAAATCAATATAAATATGTATCCCTAAGGTCTTTTTATTGGCTAAGACTATGTTAGAAATCCATTCAAAGTAATCTAGTGGTCTAATGAAACTTGATCCTAGCAAATTTTCTAGTTCTACTTTAACTAATAGGGTGATGCGTGGATGTATCTTCCTTAATTTTTGCTTGACTAGTTTGGCATCAGGATGGACAACAAGGTGATGCACAACTAAGTATGGGTCTAAGCATGTCATGTCAGATTATGTCCATGCAAAGATGTCAATATAATCCCTTAAGAGGGATATAATTTGTTCACATTATGCTTTAGTAAGGGAAGATCCAAGATAAATAATTTTGGGGTCCTCGTAAGTTCTCAAGTTCACTTTTATTGTGTTTTCCATAAGGAGTGTGGATCTGTATTCTAGAATTGTAGGTAAGGCATGATCATGATTATCTTCTTCTTCTACATCTTCTTGCTACTCTTCATGAAGTTTTAGATAGTGCGATGAATTGGAGTTCACCATCTCAGGTAAAGGTCAAGTAGAAAAAACCTCTAGAAACTCAAGAGCGATATGTTTAAACATTTGTTATTGTTTTAAAGAGATTATTATACTGGCTATAGAACTTGGGCTAGAGGGACCTTTTGCATCCTGAGGGGATGAGAAAACTCTCCTATCTAAGAGTGCCTAAAATAGGTTTTCACTCAAAGGCTTATCTTTTTCTTTACTTTTTCCCTAATCAATGAGTGCCTCAAAGAGGTTTTCACTTGAAGATCTTGATGTTTCATATTTATTATGACCAAGAAATTTTGCCTACTCTCCAAAGTAGGTAGAATGATCTAATAAAAAATCAAAGCCTTGTTTGTGATCACCAATGGATAATCCATCTCTTAGGCCCATATATTTTGCAATTGATTTTTCATTTTGAAACTCATCAAGTTGTATGACTGAATTTTGCTGGTCTGAATCAATGAGTTTAAAATGGTAAAGGCATAGGGAACAATGAGGCTTTACTTTAGGATGAGAAGCTCCAATAGTAAAAATATGGTGTTCTACTTCAAGATGGGAAGCTCCAATAAAATTATGGGATCGTGCTTCAGTAGGGTAAGCTCTAATGGTGGATCTTACTTCAAGATGGGAAGCTCTAATAGTCAAGGTCAAAATAGCATTAGAATCAAATAGGTCTATGTTAGCAAGCTCATCGAAAAGGCCATAATGAAATGCTATGTCACTGTCAAGAGTCTCATCACTAGTCATTTTATAATAATCACTATCAAAATCTATGAGGTAACCCCTAGGTGGTATAAATCTGAGATCATGATTCAAATTAGGTAGTCCAGCTAATAAGGGTTCTAAGATTCCTTGCACTCATGGGCTAAGGCCTTTTCTTGTATAATCAAGATGATCCATGATCTGATTATGGATTAGATACTTTGGATTCTAAAAGCAATCAGTAAGACCTTCAAAATAAAACCAATCTCCCTTGGTAAAATCCTCTTGATATTTCTTTGGTGCAATAACAGGTAAAAAAACCATAAGTGACTTTTGATGTTTCTTCTTCAGTTACCAAACCATGTCAGGTCCATTAGGATTCTTTGAAGGTTTAGGCTTACCAAATATTTTTGGAATTTTAGGCAACTTTGCAACATGGAACGCATCCTTAAGACTGTACGTGGAAATGCCCACATCTTTAATAACAACCTGCTTCATAAGAGTTACAGGAAATGGATCAGCCAAAATGGAAGCAACATCACTATGATTGATATAATTAGATGGAGGTAGACGTGAAACTATAGCCTTGTTATTCTTTGTAATAAAGTTAGAACCTAGACAATAGTTATAATTTTAGAACTAAGCCTTAAGATGTTTTCAATACTCATAAGGCTATTGATCGGTGAGAATAGTGACCTCAATCCCATCATGGGGAAACTTAAGGCACTAATGCAAGGTGGATGGAATAACCTAGACTTCATGGATCCAAGGATGACCAAGAAGTATGTTATAAGGCAATTTACTGTCCATAATATGATGCAATGTATGGTCTAAAATAGACCCAATAATGATTAGCAACCAAATAGTACCAACAAATTCCCTTATAATGTTGTCATAATCCTTGATGGTGATTGTCTCTGGTTGAATGTATTTCATAGTGTAGCCAAAGATTTGTACCAACTTAAGAGATATGATGTTCAACCTCAAACCATTATCCATAATAACCCACTTGATCCTATGATTTTCAATGATTACTCTGATGTACAGTGGGTTATTATGGCTTAGTTCAAGTGTAGACATGTCTTTCTTATCAAATGTTACTTGATGAAATGAAGACAAATATCCCACAAAGTTCTAGAACTATTCAAGATTTATCACTGGGAACGTTACTTGATGAAATGAAAAAAAATATCCTAAAAGGTTATGAAACAATTCAAGATTTATCACTGGGAATAATGGATTTTTTCAAAAGATTATTTAGGATAGTCCTATGGATTTCAAATGTTTGTAAGAGATCTAAAATGGAAATCTGTGCAAGGGTTTTGCTCAATTAGTCTGATAGACTATAAAGCTTTTTAACATTGGGATGAGATGGCTTAGCTTTGGTTGGCATAGTAGTCAACTTTGGATCCATTGGTGTACTGTTCACATTGGGTTCAATGGAAGAAGTAGGAAAAGGGCCTTGGAGAGTAACTCACGAGTGTCTAGTTGTGACTACACAACCTAGAGGTGGTGGGGAGCCAATATAATCAAAAAATGAAGGAAAAGGGCATTGGAGGGTGAATCATAAGCATGTAGTTATATTAATACAATTTCAAGTCAATAAGGATCTATTATAATTATAATAAGGGCATTGTTCAAAAATAGTAACCCATTCAAATAGAGTTGCAATATAATTGTGCAAACTTGATGTGGTATTACTAGAGAGAAAGGGTGTTGACCCTATAATAATGGGTCCCATACTACAAAGAGCATAATATGGTTCACATGGTCTAACATTAATAGTGGTAATGTGGGTTGAAAAAATGCATACCACGATGTTGTTATAGTCATAAGGCATGTTTTTGTAACCCAAATTATTAGTATGGGTATTTTGATCATGATTATGCTCATGCTGATTATGATTTTGACCCTGATTCTAGTTCTAATTTTGCCTCTATCCTTGATTTTTTCCTTGATTTTAGTTTTTCCTTAGTGGTAATTAATTATTTTGAGTAAAAGGGTCCTTTTAGATTCTCATATCTTGATTGTATCCTGATTAGAGGCCAGTTTAATCTCAACCTCGCCACTTTCAATGAGATCTTCAATAATATGTCATAATTGGATGCAATAATAAGCACCATGACCAACAACATGATGAAAGTTTCAACATTCATTATCTTTTTACTAATATGGTTTCAATTGATCTTGAGGAAAAGGCCTTGGTACTAGCCATTTAATCAAGTTAGCCGCTATGAGCTTTTAGAACACTATTTCAATTATTTCTCCCAATTTGTTAAAGACCCTGAAACCACTATGGTTTGTTCTTCATGGAGATTGTCTCTACAAGTAAGGTTGTGGGTTAGGGGTATCTAATTGTATATTTAGGGCCAGAGTATCTTGCACCATTTTTATGTTCCTTGTTTCAGTTACCCCATTTCCAATCATGTTTTTATTCTTGTTAAAGCCTTTAGGCTTATCTTGCACAACTATCTGACTAGAATATGGGGTTTGCTTTGATGTTTGACCTTGTGTAAAAACTTTGACAAGGCCTTTTGTAATAAGATAATTCTTAATTTGTACACCTTTGTCAGTAATATCCTTGAATGAGTTAGCACAAGCTAGATGTAAATTGTGCATGACCTCAGGATGTAAGTTCTATACAAATATATCTACCAACTATTTATCTAGCAAGTTGTGGTGAAAGTGACTCGCTAATGCTCTCCATCTTTGTAGATATGTGGTGAAACTTTCCCCATCATGTTTTTTATATTTTCACAAGTTAACAAGAGTTAATTCATGCTCAATGTTGTACAAGAAATGGTTGACAAACTTTTCTGACAAGTCATTCTAATTTGTAACCGATCCCTTGGGTAACTTTAGTAGCCAATATAAATCCTACCTTGCTAAAGTTCACAAGAATAATCAAAATAAGTACATGATACTATAAGTAACCTCTTGGCATAATACAAAAATGTCTAAGTGTGTTCATGTGGGTTCCCCTTTCCTTTGTATTTATAAAACTTGGGTGCCTGAAATTGAGATGAAAAGGGGACATAGAGAACAGATAGATCAAATGAATATGGGCATATCTCATCAAAATTGTATTCCTTAACTCTGTTATTTGTCTCCAATCATGTCACAATCTCCTTCATATAGTTCCACTCTTGCATGTTTGGTGCATTTGTGAGTGGAAGATAATTTTGTTGGGGTGGTATGTGCCCCTACTGCTATTATTGCAGTGGAATGTGCCCCTGGTGTTATTGATATTGGAGTGGAATGTACCCCTGTTATTGTGTGGATTTTTTTGGTATGTATACCCTATGATGTTTTTGGTTCACTCCTTGAGTCTAATAGGTAAGCAGTCAATTCCTAAGAATATGTTTCCTTGAATCAACTATGTTCTACTAGTTTTGGGGAGTTCTTTGTCTATTTACCATTGTACATGTTGGTTTAGACAAACTAGCCAAATTATCTTGAGGGATTTCCTTAATTCAAATCAAATGCTTGGGTCTTTATATTTTTAAAGTGATAAGAGGCTCATGATGATTGAATAATGTGTGCTCCATGTCTAGTGAAACATTTTGCACAACCTCTTTTGTCTTGTTCTATTCATTTGAGACTCTTTGATTAATTGTTGAGTTCTCAATAAAAGTTTATTTCATAAGTTCAATCACATTTCCTTATTATTTGGAAGCATCATTGTGGATTGAAGTAACAAGTAGAGAGTCAGTTAAGTCTGAAATAAGCTAATCAGCATACCATTGACTTATTTTCTTAATCTTGTTAACAAGATCTTGATCGGTTGCTTTTAACTCTACAAGTATTTCCTTACCCTTATTATAGGAATAAGGTATGTTTACATTTTCAATGTTTTGGAAAAATTTCTCTCATTGTTGTTCTCCTTCCATAACTAAGGTGTGTAATTGCTCCATAGGAAAATCCAAGAATAGTCTAACACTAGATTCTATCAACCTAAGGAGTGCTTCATCTTAGTTCTCTTGATATTCAGTATAATGCCCTTCAAATCCTACTATTGTAGGAATGTCCTCAAAGACAATAGAATTTTCTTGACCATCATAGTAATGATCCTCCTCATAGCTAGGGTGGTAAGGGACCTCCCTATGAGTGTACCTTTGAGTCATGTCTAAAAATGTTGCTTTATACATTTGAATAGATTTGAATCAATGTTTTACAAACATTTAAACAAGGTATGGATTTTAATCTTTCTTCTAAATAAATGACTAAGGCACCAAAGAGACTATAAAATAAGGGTATCTTGGAACCACACACAATTATAAGAATGATGTTCATGAATTTACTCAACTTTGGGTATGGTTGAAATCGTATAAATTGGAAGAGGGTATGATAACTGAAAAATCCAAGGTGAAAACTAGAACACCAAATCCTAGATTTTTGTGATACATCAATACCGTAAAATCTATTTCAACTTCAATGAGTCACTACTAGAAAACTAGAAGAAATCCCTTCATATTAGGAAGGAGTTAATAGAAACCAAGAAACTCAAGATGTGAAAACATGCAAGAATTCCTAAGTATAAAGCTAAAACCAAATGGGTAGCATAATGCTACCACATGGTAATAGGAAGGTCATATAAAATATGTTTTAGGACTCAAAGTGTGAGCGATACGCAAGATGACTTAAGTCCACCAATGATGACAATGTGATAATGAGTCTATAAATATCGTTCAATCCAAATTGGAAATTGAACCCAAGTTCCCTCAAGTCAAGTGCAAATGGAGAACCCAATTTAACACATAAACCTTATGAACTTATAAAAGTACAATTTCAAATTTAAACTATCAATGAAGGACTTAAGAAAATTTGGCCAATGGTCTAGACTCAAATGGGTAGCATAAATGTGCCAATTAGATGATACGACATAATGTTTTAGATGACAAATTTGAACAAGGAAAAGATTGATTTTTACTTGGATAGCGTAACATCTCCTTATTCAAGAAATTGTGGAAAATGTGTTTGGTTATAACCTTTGTTACAAAAACTTTTTGACTCAAATCAAGACCAAGTAATCTAAGACCAAAAAGACAAATATAACTAAGTAATTATCCTAAGCCCTAAACTGAAAAGGTTGCATGATATTATTGAAGTCCATCTTCATATGTACACATGAGAGGAAATTAAGTGTTTATCTAAAATAAAAGTGCATTATAAATTAGGGTTTCTATAACCCCTTCTCTCAAGTGACAATATGATGACATGGACCTTAGGATACACCTCAAATCAACAATATTTCTATGGTAAATGGGGTTTATATAAAACTTATAATTTTTTGGCTATTTAAATGGATCCCATGTGTACCAAATTTCATGTCAGTATACAAGAAAAGCAACACATCAAATGGGTCTATGTTAAATGGTTTATTATGAAAAGGTATAGTCTTTTTCATAACCACTACATTTGTCATTTAATGAGTGTAATGTGATGTCCAAACTGATCATAAATCTCAAGTTTATCCTCCTACTAACGGAGATGGTTTAATTGCTCAAACCACCATCCTAGTAGGGTGATCCCAATTTGTATACCCCCATAGAGAGGGATTAAAGACGATACTAGGAGATGAATCCCTAGGTCAAATATTCCCTATATAACTTATAGGAGGTGATAAAATCCCCCTCACAAGATAAAATGCATGAAATAAAAAAAATAAAGTAAAAAGGCTTTATGGTTGTTTCTAAATCACTCAAGCCATACGGGTCTTTGGGGAGAGCCTTAACAACATCCTTTTTATGCCTTTGGACTAAGGGATAATTTGCAATAAAAATGGCAATTTTGATCCCACAAGTTCCTTATAGGGGATGGGGGGAGAGCATACACGCACAAATTCATTTTTACTTATACAAATCTCAATAAAATAAGGAATGATAAATGACTTTTTTAAATAAAACTTTGAAGTGAGTTTGGTTTTACATCACTAAATTGAAGTGTCTAGTGACATTTTTTGGTCCCTTGGCTTTAAGTTACAAAAAAAAATTAAAAATAACTACAAAACATTCAATATAAACAAGCAATTTTTTATTTAAATCACCAAATGGAAATATTACTAATTATTTTTAAGTACCAAAATGAGGTTAAAAAGACTTAATTAAGCTCAAATGTTCACTTTCCTCATGGGTCTTGCATAAAAATTGTGAAAGTCTTGTTTAGCTTTGAAGCACTTTTACAAATGAGACAAGCAACTTTGATTTAAGTGCTCTCAGGTTTGTGTTTTTTCAAAAACACAGTGATCATCAATGATCACTGTTAACCATCATCGATTCTTGCAGACCATCATCGATCGATTTCTAACTATTGTAGGTCAAAAACAATCGTTGATGGTTACCTGTGAACCCTTATGCAACAACATTATGCTTCAAAAATGATGTTAGGATAATATCTCTAGAAGTTAGGCTTTTGGATCAAAGCTATGTTTAGACCAAAGACTTAGAAAACCCAATTTATTAGAAATAAACTTGAGAAAATGTTCAAAATGAAAAAAATTCAACGTATTTCCCCTGTAACCCAATCGTGGGTGGTTAGCCCTAACTATCAGTGGTCACTGTGTAACCTGTGAGTGCAAAAAAACATGGGAAAACAAGTATAAAAATGTTGTTAAAGTAATTTTTAATGACTAAATTGGAAATTTAAAATTACCATGATTTCTTCCTTGCTGAAATGGACTCCATGCATCCCATCAGGCATGCCAAGATATAAGATGCATTACAAAGGTTGTTAGTCAAGCATTAATCAATAAATCCATGAAAATGCATAAAAAACTAAACAAAAAAATCCAACCTATTCATGTGGGGGTTTCTAATGATAATGAAGGATAAACTAAAATAAAGTAATACTAATTACCTTTCCAAATTGATTCCACCACCCAAGAGTGGCTCCAAGTGTGTTCTCCCCTTGATCTAATGCTTTTGTCTTTGTTAACAATGGCTTCTTTGCTCCTCTATTACCTTAAGAACACTATGCATAACCTAGGTTCAATAGAATAAATAAATAATATAGCCCATCAAATGAAACTTGCAAATAAGACACAATTGATCAACATAAAAAGATGTAGAGATAATTCTGCATTATTACTCTACAATTTTTTAGCTTAAGAAATGGTGTTTTATGCCCTTTTATTTATAAATTTTAGAAATGGTCTAAGATCAACCATGACCATCCATATCAAGATTGAGATGTGTGGCCATGGATTAATATAATATTTAGAATTAAATCCATAAATAATCTCATAATTATTTGGGAGGAAGGGGTATTAATTAGGCATGAGTGCACATAATTCAGATATTTTATGCATTTATGGCTTATGGATGCCACCCCATAGCTGATGTCATATGATGATGCAAATATTGGGTATCAATTTATAATATTGAAAATATTAATAACCTCCATAGAAAATCCACTTAAGCTCTTGATTTAAATTAATTATCCTTAAACAAGATTAATCAATATTTGTGCAATTCTTTGAAAATTGGCCCTCAATCAATCAAAATGGTCAGAAAGTCATATTATTGGGTCATAATATGACTCGAAAAGAATTGGAATGCGATGTTAGATGCGTTGGAACCATATTCATATTTAGGATGTTGCCAACACAAAATAACAAATGTATGTAATGTGTACTAACGAATTAGAAAAGAGTGATCCAGGGTACAAAAAGATAAAATCATCATTTTGACTCGAAGTGAATTGATCAAAGTTAGGTATCACATAAAATAAATTTCCCTATTTAGGGATACATTGGCATAAATTATCACTTTTATATGACAATCTCAAACTATTTAATATGTTTTTAGTGATTTTGACCTAAATTGGGCATTTGAGTGAAATTCGAGTAAGATTGACAATTTCAACACAAATGGTGTTAGGAATCGGATTTCTAAAATATAGATATAAATGAATGATTTATTAATCAAGTTGTTATATTTCACATTAAGATATGTGTGTGTGTGTTTTATGCATATATATATATCCTATTAATATGCATAAAACACACATATCTTAATTATTAGGGTTCTATTCCCTTAGCAATCTATCTTTTGGCTTGATGTTTTCCTTCTTCAATCTTGCTAAAATTTTGGTCAAAAAAGAAGCTTTGGTGTAGATTGGGTCATAAGGTCTAGGATAGTGCTCATAGATATTATTGATTCTTTTTGCCTTCAAGTGCCCCGTAACTCTTCCTTGGGGATCCCACTACCTTAGTTCATCATGTTGTAATCAAAAAGTGGTCATGTGTTTAGAGGAAGCCTCAATGTTTTATTATTGCTAAAACACAGTCCTACCAATGGTAATGGGGAAGGTGTGGAACATTCCTTTCCTCTTGGTCCTAAAAATACCATCTATGCCATTGCAAATCTGGTATGCTACCTCTTGTTTAGATAGTTTATTGGACACATGAATTGGTAGCCTAAGTGGGGTGCATTGTGTTCCTTCAATCCTTATTATGGTGCAATCAGGATATAGCCATATATAACCTATGGATTCAACAATATTCTTTATTATAGGATTGACCCTCATCATTGATATTCCTATAATGACCTCTACTAAAGCTAGATAAACACAATAACATATGAATTATATGTGATATTTATACTTGTGATATTTCACACTTAACTAGAAAAAGCTTCAAATATTGATACTTGTGACAAATTTGCCTTTAATCAAAAGAAGTGTTTTACCTTCATTTGATTTTTTACACTTTTGCATATGTCTGCGTATTGCCATACAAAACTGAGAGATCTCCTTCAAAACTGAGAGGTTACAATATATATAGAAATTGGAGAAAGACCTTTGACCCATTCAAGAGCAAGCGGCCCATACTACATTAAACACTTATGCCAGAAGGATTCACCCATGTTGCTATCATCTTTCCTTAAATGCCCCTGTAAAAGCCATGTTGTAGGTGTTCCAGATACTTACTTTGCTGTCCTGGCCGCATTAAACACTCCAGCAGGAGCATGGGTCGCTTTGCTCATCAATCGACAAGGCCACCTCTCTTCACGTTTTGGGCCATGCTTTCTCTTCAATGCTCGTGCAGCTCCCCTCAATAGCTATTCATTAATGTCAAACATAAGGAAAATCGGGCCGCCCTCTTGAAAGTCCGTGCAGCTCTCTTAATGGTTATTCGGTGGATACTATTCCATCTGCAAGCATTCACTTCTCCCGCCGACGCCTCCTGTTCGACCTGGCATGGTCTGGTTCGTCCCCACCCCTGATTTGCTGTGCCACCTAGAGCGTTCTGGGTGTTTGTCTTATATGTGCATGGCTATGTTCTTGGCCATGCTCTCTCTCATCTTTTCTCGTTATTCTTGTCTTTTTATGGCAGTTTGGGCTCCTTTGGCTATCCTTTTCTCTTTTGGGCTCCTTTCTCGGCGGGTCGCTGAGTTTCCTTTTGGCTTTATGCCTTTGAATTTCTTTGGGCCTGCATTCATTCAGACAAAATGTCTGAAAGAATTCTTTTGGGCTTTTCGTTTGAAAGAACTTGTTCTTTGGCTTCTCTCCAACAGCTAACGCATCCCATCAATATTGCCTTTACTCCAATATTGATGCAATCTGGTAATTAGCAGTTGCAACATATAGTGACATAGAAACTACATACTTAGAAATCAATATAGACATGCTTGTGGAGCCTCCCTCTCATGTTAACTTTTTTGTATAGCTTTAAAAATCTAAGGCAACCCCTCTCCTTTATTGATAGCTTGAAAAAAAAAAAAAAAATTAAATGTCTAAGCAACAAGCTTTTACAAATATCTTATCATGTAGGTCCCAAACCCACAGATCTTGAAATTGCCTCTCCCATATATGAGGGCCTTTTCCCTACAGAAGGCTCGTATATTGTTTAAAGCAAGATAGCGACTCGAAAACCTAAAACCATCGTGGTCAAGTATTGCATGTTATCATAGGTTTGACTTGCATCAACTTTCCTCCTTTTTTTTTTTTTTTTTCTCTCCATAAACCACAAGGAAAAAATACATCTCTTTGAGCCTCAATTGGTGCTTGTGTGCACAATGCCACATCATTCCCTGTTAGTTGTGCGATATAGTATTTCAGGCAATAAACACCTCCACTCATCTTCATCCCGCAATAATTACATATAACATAGTTGCCATCTATCACCGCTTCACAACTTCCAAGAAGGGTCATTGGACTTAGGCTTTTGACAAGCCACTAAACCGGATGTCTATGCTAATTTTCCCAAAGGATATTAGAATAAAGAATAAAAGTCAAAATAATAATTTTCCCATAGGTGGTTATAATCATTAAGAGGACTTGGATTGGCTAAAGATGATTGTGCCCTAGTTAGGGCTGATTAGCAAGCATAACTCAAGGATATAACCTAGAATATAAATTAAATGTGAGTGGGTACAAAGTGATAAAATAGATGAATATAAGAATAAT